>JACBKR010001732.1:0-40391 GCA_014218235.1 Colocasia esculenta | reverse complement strand
TCATCTAACCTGTCTCTCTGGAACCCGGGGAATGCCAAATACACTGCCAAAACTAATAGCCAGGAAACTCGGGCCCTCATTTCCCCCTGTAAGCACAAATCACTCCATTGGTCAGTTTAAGCATGCTTTGGTTTGGTCTCTCGGCTGCGGTTGCACCGGCCTAGTAAGCCGCGACCTTGTCGTGACGCCCCGATGCGTCGCGACCTAGTCGCGACATCCCTGAGGACCGCGATCGTGTCACAACGGCCTTGGCCGATGCGACATGTTCATGGCCCCTGCCCCCGATGAGACAATAGGTGTTGCGACGGGCCGAGCCGTCGCATTCTCAGACGCATACCAACTAGCACTTTTCTTGTCCGACGGCCGTTTTTTTCGGACGAATTGCCCTACATTCAACCCTTTGCGGGCTTCCTCATCCATACACATCCACAAATTAAAGGATTAGGGCTTCGAATACTTACCTTCTTCATGGCTTGTTCTCGTGCCATCGCCGCCACCGCCGCCAAGTTGACTGCTGGAGCTTCCTCTTCCTCCATCTCAACCTCCGGCACTTCCTCCGCCACTGGAGGTGCTACTTCCCGCCGCCGGGAGCTTCTCCTCGCCGCCATTCACTTCCCTTTCCCATCGGAAGAACCAACGCCACCATCGTCGCCTCTCTCCATCACCGCTTGTTTTGGGGGGGAATGGAAGAGAGTGGGAGATTAAGAGAGGGAGTTTGAGGATCAGAGAAAGGGGAAATCGTCGGAGCAAAAGGGATTTTGAGCGCGTGAGAGGAAGAAAGAGAGCTTCTGCATTTTTGAATCGTCGGTTGAAGTCGTGACGCCCATAAACGTCGCTTTCTTGTCGCGACGGCTGGGTAGGCCGCGGCATTGTCATGCCCCACCACCCCGTCGCGACCTTTAGGCGACGTCTGTAGGGGTCGCGACATCGACAGAGCTTTGCGCACAGTGCATAAAAATCTGATTTTTTTTACTAGTGCAAATAATCAATTACACTTCCTAATCATTCCTACAATCAATCAAGTGCTCTTTCAGCCCTAGTTACCATCTAATACAATGCTTACAATCTCTCAAAGCTCTCAAGACTCTCAAGCACCCGGTGCCGCCTCGAATTTTTCGGGTACAAATGGACGAACCCTCTTCAATGCTTGGAGATACTCTCAGATCACATCCTCGTCCTCCACCACCTCCGCCTCGAGGAGGCTCATAGCACATCCCTCCCAATGGACGATGGCGCTCCTCATGTCCCATTCATCTTGGTCGTCATTTTGCTTCCGTGCTTGAATTGGCAGGAAGTGAGAGAGCAGTGGCATCACGGTGTGTGCAGCCATGCACTGAAGGTGTCAGCGATCCGGATTATATTGGACCAATGCCTCATCACCTATGAGCCGCAGAGCTAACCCGGTGCGCTGAGGTAGGCGGATCATTGTATGGTGGAGGAAGCGCGGGCGCATGTCAAATTTCTCATCCTTCATTGTCTTGAAATAAATTCGCCATTCATTCAGCCCTTTAATCAATGTTGTTTTACACCTTGCCTGCGGCGTCATATAGAGAGGGCCACCAACAAAGGCCAGAGGATGGTGTAGCATGCTCTTACATTGGGTAGAAGGATCGTATGTCGCTTGGAATTGAATGTGCATCCCCATCCAAAGCTCGAGGGCGACGACGGAGCTGTAAAAGGGGCCACCGGTGGCTGCAGAGGAGAGACCAGCATATAGATAACCAAGAACAGCTTGTGCGATGCTCATACCTTCCCATATGCAGTTGATTATGCTTAGGTTGGGGACCGAGAGAAGATTGTCTTTTGCTGGGAAAAGAATGACGCCGCAAATGCAGATGGCGGCAGCCTTGGCTATGGCAAGGTGGTTCCCGGTCTTGCGCTTGCACTGGGAGACGATCCACTGGGAGATAGGAAAAAGGTGGATGTGGGTCCGGCTGGTCATGGTGTGCAGATCCGTTTGCTTGGTGGTGATTTCCCTGAGTATGCCCCACGCGTCAATAGGAGCCATGGTATAGGAGAGGTCGTACTCTTCTTCCTTCTTGTACTTTGGGAGTCCCAGCATCAGCTTCAGCTCCTCTAGCAGTATGGTAGCCTCGAATGCAGGGAAGATGAACGTGTGTGTTTGCGGGTGCCACAGTTCCGCCAATGCAGTAAGGCTGTCCCATACATGCACAATCTTGTGGTATTGCTTTGCTAGAACAAGCACAATCGAGAGCCCCCACTCGCGTAGGTGACGAGTAGATGCCCAGGGAAGCATGTCTAACATAGGCGCCAACCAGGGGACTTTGGAAAATCTCCTTTGGCCCGGGAGGATCTAGAATAGCATAGAGAAAAGGAAAAGAGAGAGTTGGTAGAAGCAGGAGGGTAGAAGAAGAAGAAGAGCTAGAAGAGAGAGAAAATCAATTAAAAGAGAGAGAATGCTTACCTGAAGATTTGGCCTTGCACTAATATGCCCGGACACGGAGGATAGGCGCAGCAGCTCTGCATGAGACTCCCTGGCAGCCTTAGGACCCCTATAGGGCTGAGGGTCAGCTTGGAGGAAAGAAAATCCTCTCTTCATGGCTTGGAGAGAGAGAAAATTAAGAGAGAGGAGGAGTGAAATGGTGAACTGTGAATTTAGGCTCCCTACAGCCCTATTTATAGAGCCCTAGGGGAGCTAATACAACCTAAACCCATACTTAGGTGATAGAGTTGCAGTAGGATAGGTCTAGGAGTCCTAATAGAAGAGTAGATAGGCTTAGATGAGGATAAAGTCAGATTTTTTCGTGTTTATCGTGCAGACTGGTGTCGCAACGCCGCGATCCGACGCGTTAGGGTCGCGACCACCAAGGGTGTCACTACACTATCGCGACCCCCAGGTGCGTCGCGTTTCTGTCCAGTGTGTCCTTATGTGTCTGTACATTATTTTATTGTTTGTATTTATATATTTGTCGTTATTGTGTTTATTTGTTTTATTGTTTACCATGAAAAAAAATAGAAAATCAGAAAAATATGAAAAAAAATGGGACGTCATGGGTAAGTCAGGTAAGTATCTCTGCCCCTTATTCCCTTGCATTACTATATAATATCTTACTTATTATATCATCTCAAGGACCGGATGGTTCTCAATGTGCTCTGGGATCTGAGTTCCCCTTTACCAAAAACGGTGATGATCTAGGTGCACGTTGCTAATCGCTGGATATGTAACGACCCCCTTTATACCGGTATGATTATACCAATCCCCATCGGTACAAAGAGCATCGTCACAGTGGGATAATAACCCAACACTAAATGATAAGGTTGATATGTCTGGAATTAAAAGAAATATTATATTTCATTCCATCATCACCACACATTCCACAGTCTATATAGTAAAAGAAAGTACTAGAGTCCACATTATTACAATTTGAAGAGAACTACATTGTCCGTACATTGTCCATATGAATAACATTATTCAACTATAAATTAAAGCAACTACCAAAAATAAAATCTCCTCAAGTGCTACTCCTTGTATTCGGTATCAATCTTCACTATTCTCTCCTCAGCTACTGGATAACCTGTCACACCTGTACGCCGAAGCAAGTATGAGTCTTACAGGACTCAGCAAGTAATCTAAAACATCAAACTTATACATACCACATACACATTAAACTACCAACAATGATGAAATACATGTTATCATACTAATCACGTTAATTCACATAGCACAAGCTTTTTATGGTTAACAACACCTATGTTTCCCAAACACATTCCAGATTATCACATGCTCATATTAAATCATAAAAATAACATACATCTACACAAGTTCTCTACACATTTTATATATTATGTGATACATGGTTCAAATCTTTATCATATCATTGCATAATTTAATCAAATTTAAATACAAGGTTATGTACAAGATGATGAATAGTATTTGGTCAAATTCTCATGTATTCACGTCACTTTATCATACAACTAACTTGCTGTTTTATGTACAATTTATCATACACTCATAACACTTACACATGTTCCTAGTAAACTACATAATATGATATTAATCTTTCTATCATAGTTAAGCATAATCCAATTAATACATACATGACATGAACATATGCACTCTTAAACACCTATCATGTAACATGATATATTAATCTAAACATTTTTCCTTATTGTGTAACATCTCTACTAATTTGAACATGCAATTATACATAACGTAGATAACAATCTAACATGATCTCTATTTATTTTTCACATGCACTTTTCTCATTTATTTACACATTTCATTTTATGTTTTAATATGAATAATTTACCATGATATCACCTTTATTAAACATGGAATGAAGATTTAATACACATTCAAATCGGATGGCAATCATCTACAAATTAAGCATGAAACTACATACTAAATGAGTAGCAATTCTATCATGGAACTTAGACATTATTTCGTGTGTTTATCAAAAATAAAATCTCATTTAGGTTGCTGTTTTGACACGAATTAAACTTAATTACATGGATTTACACTTATTTTCATGTCATCTTATTCATTTGTCAATTCTACATACTCAATTGTCGACATTGCGTTTCTTTACATATTTACATGCACATATTCATACACACCACCATATGGAAATGGTTAAACTATATCACATAATACTAAACATGATATTACAATTATGATGGTGACACATAAATGACATAAGTAATTACACATGTATTAATATATTGGTTTTCACATGAAATTATACTTTTATTATCTTTTACTCTTCCCTTTCATATCAATTCACACTCATTCCATTTCCTTTACTCTTACATTCACATTTATCACTTTACCATATATTCACATTTAAACTCTTAAGTTTCCATGACACATAGTCCTAACTACCAAGTAGAGGAAAACAATCACTTTAGCACTTAGCGCTTATCACTTAGCACTTAACACTCACTTTCACATATTTGTCACCTAGGCAATGCGGTGGCAAATCTAGATAACTGCGCAGAACCGGGAGAAGCCCTCTCCACCCTAACCAGCGGTACTTGTCCACCTCCAGGATTTTATCCTAATGCCCTTAGGATCTATCTCATAACGTTGAGCCTTCCATAGGGACTTTTCTATGGTACAGCTCTCAGACCCCTATGGTAGCAGTGTCATACATGGCTAAATATTTCATTGATCACTTTATCATTCTTATCACCTTTTACTCATGCTCATACACATATTTTTCATCCTATTTCCGTTTACAGATATTCACATTGCTGTTTAATAGTGATAAATCTCTCAAAATAAGGCATTAACATGCTGCTAACCTTTGCTTTACCCATGATTAACTCTAACATGCTTAACATGGCTATTTTCACATTTAAAACCATGAAAATACCTACTGTCATCATAATTTCACGAAATTTTTATCACAAGTTAAGGACAGTAAACAAAACACATTCTCAATTTTTCAAAATTTTCTGAATAGAAACATATTTATAACAATTAAATCATTGTACATGTGCATTTATCACTAATTTCTCTTAAACAAAAATTTCAGTAAAATAGACTAATATGACGGTGTCAATACGTTCATACAATAACCATATCATTACATAAAATTCACCAAACCTGAACTCACAAATATCCTATTTACACATATTAAACATGCTTATCTTATGGTCATAACTCAATCTCCAGAATTTTAATAATTAACAAATTTTATGAAAATTTACGAAAACCTCATGACATGACCTACTAATCACCCTTGACCCCTCATAAAAATTTCAATAGGAAAACATACCCAGAAATCATTTAAATATATTAAACAGCATTTTTCAGAACACTGAAGAACTTAACTGCACAGTCCTGGCCGCCAACTGGGTTAACTGCAACATCTCTTGCCGTCAACTGATGAACTTGACGGCAGGGGATGTTGCCGTCAACTTCCAGACAGCAATCTGCACAGTCACACTCACATGTATAGAAAAATTGGAGGGTCTAGGACTCGAGGAAAAATCCGTAAAAATTCTAGGACCTAGGGGACATGTATAGGGATGATGTACATAGGTTACTTGCCTCTAATAAAATCCTAAAAGATCAAATCTTGTTGTTGAAGCCCTCCTCGGCCAAAGCAAGAGGGTGCTCAGAAACTCCATTGATCTGGTTCTCCAATCATTGTAGGGCGTTCCTCGGGGTTGGGGATGCCTCCTTGATGGTTGGACTACGCTCCAGTCGTCATAGATCTCCCAGAAAATCCTCCACTCGCCGGATCAGAGCTTGGGAAGTCCAGCTTTTCTCACAGAAAATACTAGGGTTTCACAATGACCAAAAGGGCTTTGTGCTGCCAGAAAGTGGGTTTTTATAAAGTTGGATAGGTTGGGTACGTACTGGGGTAGGTTACCCAAGGTTTAGTAAGGGTTTCCTAAACTAGAACCGGCCATAAAGCGAGCATTAACAAATCTGGAACCGTTACACAGGAGGATATTGATGTCAACATCGTTGTAGTCAACTGCACAGTTGACGTCAAGGGGCTGGCCGCCAACTTGAGGTTGGCGTCCAGGGGGTGGCCGCCAACAGGGTATTGGCATCCAGTGATGTGGACGCCAACCACCCAGCAGTGCCAATAGGCCAAAACTCCGATAACCTTGAATAAATACATAAATACACCAAATAATTTAATATATGTAAAAATAATTTCACAAACCTTCACCGCATAAAACACATGCATTTCAAAAAAAATTAATATAACTTATAAATTATAATTAAGGATAATATACATCAATAACATGCACATAAGCACATATATATTACATTCATGACTACATACATCGCATGATTTATAATGAAATGCCTTCATTATTAGTTAAATTCTACATGTACATTATCATTCAAGCATCTTACACATCATAATAATTTATCATGCTTAGAAATAGATATATAATTCGAACAAGATTAATATGTATGTGCACATATATACACATCATAGCTACATACAATATGCATGGAATAATTAAACACAATATGCATCTCAACCATTAGATAATATATACATTTAATTATAATACTGTACAGAAGTAAAATCATATATGCTTATAAGTTGCATGATGGCACTTCACATTATATGAGTAACATTACTTAATATATCATGCATAATATTTAAATAAATACCTTATATACAAAATTGGCTAATTTCTTATATTCACGAAAATAATATACATACACACATATGCACATGAACATTTTGTAGTTATAGTATGCGATAATTTTAATACGTACACTATATTTATGACACGTAAATATCGCATGCTCAATATAAAATGACGGAAAAATTCGGGGTCTCACAGGATAGGCCGTTGGGTTAGATAAGTTTGGGAATGATGGATTCAGGCCTACACTGCGGTTGTAGGTAGTCTCTTGACCCAATCTTATTTAGCTTAACAATATTATCCTTGATATATTTTTTATTTTCTCCTTTTCTTTGCATTTGATTTAATGATTTCTTTTCCTTTAGCCCAGCATGCATCATGTAGGACTTTGAGTTTTCACGACTCATCCCTGGCTAATGGTGAGCCCTTGTTGTAGTGCCCTAGAAAATTTTTCTTGGATTTATTTTACAAATTGTAAGTTTGTTTCTGCATGAATGTGAATGTTGTTCTGTGTGGAACTTGGCGTCAACATCCCGTGGCGTTAAGTCCCGTTGGCGGCAAGATCTCCTGCCATTTATTTTTTGTTAACGACATACTCTTGTGTCGTTTATTATTTTCTGAATTTCTTAAATTTTTGGGCAAGCTTGTAAACGACACCATCGATGGACGTTTACATTGTTCCTGACGACAACCTATGTTGACGTTAAGTTGACTTGCCTGATTTTTATATTTCTGTTCCGAGGGAGAGAGATCAGCCGTTTTAAGAGCTTTTATTAGGCTAGATCTGAGCGTTTCGCATCCTAGGGTCAGAGTTTAGACTGGCCAACGCATGAGAGGTCTTTATAAAACCTAGATTTCGCAGATAGGTATGTTTTCGCTCTCGCTTTTGGAGGAGAGAAAGAGGGCCGAGAAAGGACGGTTTTGTGCTGGGTTCGTGCAGATTGGAGGCTTCTGGACCAAGGCGGTGTGTCCAGCTTCGTGATCAGGAGCTCATCCAAGCGGAGGAGCCACGATTGGAGGCAGATTAGAGCGGTTGAAGTCGAAGGAAAGGGACTGCCTCACAAACGAGGTGGGCATCTTTGAGCTTAGATTCATCACTCCTGTAGGAGGGAAAGAGGCAAGTTACATGGGGGTTCGGTTTAGGATATGATACACTATAGATTTACCATTTTTTCGTATTTTTAAAGCATGTAAATCACCTACGGGAAGGGGTAGAAGTTACGTTATTTCATGTAGGATTTCTGTGTTGTCTGCGTTTTAGAACTAGACGTCCAGATCGCTTGCCGCCTATATTTTGTAAATGGCGGCATCGACTGCCATCTATCTCTTGTGAATGACAATTGTTTTCCGTCTGTTATTACATGTAAACGGCGCTATGTGCCGCCGCTAGTATAAGTTAACGGCGCTATGTGCCGCCGTCTATTGAGGCTTAACGACAGTGTATGTGGACGTCGACTTTGGTAAACACCACATATCTTGCCGTCAAGTTTATCAGTACCATATTTCACCTGAAAATTGATTTTAATTGTCTATCTATAAACCTTGCTTGTATGAAGTTTCGGTCAGGTAATGTTAGTGTGTTTCATCAATGTCATATCATGGACAGAATATTGAAATTAGGTATAAATCACATGTGCATATAGTTAGTCATTTTGTGATGACCATGTAAATGATAAAAGAAAAAATGAGGTGATTACGAATGAAATCCATGATGGAGAATTATGATTCAGAGACTGTAATATTGCATACTTGTTTTACTCCGTTTTTGTACAAAATCATAGAGTTTCTCTCTGATTGTATTATGTTAATTGAATTAATTTAGTGGAATTCAATTATGAAAAAATGGTTACAGTGATCAGAAAAATACAAAATTTTGCATGTGATTAGTACGACCTGATTCTGAATTTCTTTCAAAATTTTGGAATTTTTGGACATCTGTGCTTACTGTTATAAATTTTTGAATAGTAAGTTACATGTAGAAATTGAATAAATATGAAAGTAGATGCATGAATGAATGTATTGTAATTAATACCATGATAGGGATCTGTCATACAGTTATAATAGCATTGAGAAACTGAAAAGATATGCTGTAGATTATTGCTTATACTTATGCATGAAATGTAAATTAGATGATATTGTATATGTTAATGCATACAATGAAAGGAAATGCCAATAAGACATTGCTATATTATAGATTCCTACAAGGAACTACACCATGGATGCCCCTATGGTAATGGTTCAACCATATGAAATGACTAAATGAATCCGCGGGCAACAGATTGAAATCCTGGAGGTAGACAAGTTCTACTGGTTAACGTGGGAAGGGCTTTCCCCGATTTTGCGCAAATACCATGACTTCATCACCGTTTTGCCTAGGTGATAAGTGAATGACTATATGACAATGTGTTATATGATCTCTATAATAGTGCGGGCTATGTCTTGGCAATTAATTGAAAATGTCTACATGACTACACGTTACACATCTACATGAACAATTGTCTACATGACCTACATGCTACATGCCTACATGAATATTGTCTACATGATTACATGCCATATGTCAATGTGTTAAATGTTACATGCAAATTATTATGTAAAAGAGTTGCTACATGTTTAAATGTTCAATTGTTACACGATAATTGTTGCATATCGCATAATGTGGCATAAGGCTTTCATTAAAATGGTTTACATGTTACATGGCAATAAGCAGATTCCATGATAAGAATGATTACATGCTATATGTAGGAACATGTTGAATTAATTGTTAAGGAATAAGATGTGAATTTTATGCATTTACATGACATGTTCTATTTCATGATAATTAGAAGTGTTATGAAATATGTGATTTCCAATTGACTTAGAACCATGTTAGTAAGAAGAGTATATGATATCAATGAAATGAGTAATAATATATTACCATGTTTTAAATCTAGTATATTTTTAATATCGTGAACTGTCTTTCATGTAATTTGCTGAGTCTTGTAGACTCATACTTGCTTAACATTTTAGGAGAACCAGAGGATACCCAGGAGTTAGTACACACTGACTCAGAGCGAGAGGACGTGGAGACTTAGATTGGTTGAGAGATTTTAGAGTGACTCTTGTATGTGAGGTCTATATGTATTTTCCTTTATGCATTTGGACTATGAGTTGTAATAAATTTGGGACAATTGTTATTCATCTTTTATGCACTAGACTTTATATTTGAGTATAATGTTGATCACCATCATTTAGTTCCATATTCCGTTGCTTATTATTGGAATTGAATTATCATTTGTGTATATCTCAACCTGTACCGTCAAATGTTGGATTTGTTCCACTGTAATATATCTGTTAGATCCAATGTGAGTTGGTATAACTGTACTGGGTCTAAGAGGGGTGTTACACTTGTTGAGTGCCCAACCATTCCTCATATTCAAAACAAGAGATCGTATTCCACTCTGAATCGGAAGGTTAGCCTCTGAGCGAGTTGTTCCTGTCAGTCTATCAAGAATTTCCCTGTCTGGATTCCCTATATGATTTTCATCCTTGTTCCTTTTGATCCATTTTGGTTGCGAACCGCTCCCAGGACAGAGTCTGTGTTACCTACCTGGCACGCACATGTCCCTCCAAAATGAAATCTGCAGGCCAATCAGCTAGGGTACCTCTCAATCGAGGGGTTGATCGTCTTTTTCTTCCTTCCTTCTCGTTCAGACTCGTGTTTTCCTTGCATTCTGCTCGAGCAGCAAACTCGGGGCGTTCAAGAAGATTCCAATTGCTTGTTGGTTAGCATCAGGTGTCTCTTTACCTTGGCTCCCACTTTTCAGTCCACTCCACGTCATTTTCGCTTCGTCGTCATTTCATGACACCTTCGCTACACTTTCGCTTCGCTCCCCTGCAAAGTGGAAGCCAAGGAGGGGCAATCTATAGACACCCGATTCTGGCCTACAAGTTGAACCACATTTCTTGTTATCTTAATGAGCCCCAAGTTGGTCATTCACCTTGAGCCCACCATTAGTCTTATGTTGAGCCCATTAAAAGCCCAATTTTCATGATATCCCATCCATTATCCTTTTGCAAAGAGTCCACAAGTCTCATTGTCCATTATTCTCCTTTATAATTGATCCATATTTTGAGAATATTTAATTTTCCGTAACGCGACGGGTCGGGGCGCCACATTAGCCTTGTCCTGCCCCCCATGGCCGTCGCAACAGCCCATGCATATCCATGCACGTGACTTTCGCACCCCCCATGGCCGTCGCGTTCATCCTTGTCGCGCCCCTACGATCTGTCGCGACTACAGCCGTGTACACAGGCCTCTGCAACAACCTCCTCTTTATCCTCTCATGGCCTTATCTTCATCCCATGCAACCTCCCAACCCCCCTAAGCGCGGTTTGAGGCTCCAGGACCCTTGGAGACCTCTTTAGGACTTTCCCATGCGATTTTCCATGAGATTTATCTCTCCATTTTGTTATTTATCAATTAAAATAGGATATTCTCTCTCTTCCCTTATATAAGCAAGGCCTCTCCTTCAGAGGAAGGGAGAACACCATTTTTGTCACGAAGTGCTGCTGAAATTTTCCCTGACCTGGACTTAGCTCGTGATCCTCTCTTGCCCTCTCATTTTCTCACATATTCTTCATCAAGCCATGGACATCTCTTCATCCTTGGAGCTTGGTGCGTGAGGGAGGCGACCCCTACATCTTTAGGAGCTTCTACGACATCTGTGGACACCATACAACACCAGGGAGTCACCCCTATTGGGACTCCTTCTTCATTTCCTTCCTCATTTCTCCTTTCATGCATGTTATTTGATTTCTTAGATAGGAACGCATTTTCACTTTCCTTCCCATGTTTTCCCACAACCCAAGGGGTTTAAAAACCACCCCAGGTTCATTCCCCCCATGCTCACATCTTGCTTTTCAATTTTGGATAGATATTACACTTAGCATGGTCTAACAAGGTTTTTATTTGTTGTTTTCTTTGTATTGGCAGGCACCCAAGCATCAGTCCATGAGGAGCTCTTGTCCCCTGGCCAGCCGGAGGACAGGAAGAAGGTCCAACCACATTTTCTCCCGCCCTGCAGAGAACGCGGCAGACAAGGGCGTCGTAGCAGCATCAACGTGCCCTGGTAGGGCGTCGCGACGCCAGGCCCATCGCGGCGGGTCAACCCGTCGTGATCTCAGTAAGTCCTCCGTTCTCACCTCCTTTTCCTAGCGTAGTTAGCCTATCTATTTTTATTCTGGCAACTATCTAGGTGGCGATCACATCCATGTTTCCATGCTTCTAAGTTGAATCTTTAAAATTTGCATTGTGTGTTTTGAGGGGGTGCACAACCCCGCGATTACACCATGTACATATCCTAGAATGGTTTATTTATTTATAGTTGTAGTACCATGTCTAGGTAACGTTACTTGTTATTTGAATACATGCTTTACACTTGCTTTTGGTACGTTTATTGTTATATCAGCTTTTGTGACGGCCCTCATTATACCGGTACGGTTATACCAACCCACGTCGGTATAGCGAGAGTCCTCACAGTGGGACATTTACCCAAACGATACAAACAGCTGAGATACACGCAAATATACGAACAGAGTAGCGGAAGTAAAAGACAATTGTCTTCATTCATTCATCATCCACATTAAACATACATGAGATTTGCAATTTACATTAAGAGCTAAAAGTTCACATAATTAAATTGCTGAAATTAAGTACACAATGTCCACACTTATACAATTTTCTCATGATAGTTCTAGTACAATGTCGCTTTTACATACTATGAAAGCACAAAAGGGTGCAACTGCTCCAACAATCTAAACTCCGCGCTCGGAGTCCGTCTCTACCGTCTCCTCCATGAGAGTCTCGTCACCGTTTATACCTGTACGTCGAAGCAAGAAGTGAGTCTTAAAGACTCAGCAAGCAACACTACTCATAACATACACGTATAAGTCATAGCGGTTTCTACATGCACATTCACAAATTTCAACACATGTCATGCTAGTCATTTGAAAATTGCAACCTATCATGAAGGTTCTACAATTTAATACATGGATCATGCTTTCAAATTTCTAATAAAACTTACCTATCACATGCTCTCTATTCCATTTACTTGTGAAATTTTGCCTTTAAAGAATCAAGACATGAGAGCTACCAACATGAACACTGTGCACATATGAAGGGAAAACACAACTAGCATGGACTTTACATGTTCTTAAGCACATACATAGATATTTTCACATGCTTTAAGTTGCTGGTTTCACATGGTTTAATGGCTGTAAACCTACACATGAGAGCTACAATATTGTTTAAAACATACTATGTGAACAACCAATCATGCTATTTTGTACACTGCTCATCAATTATCCCTAACATGGATTCTAGACATTTTCGCACATATAAACATGATGATAACAACATGAAATTACTGATTTCACATGGTTTCAGATTTGTCTCACATGGATTTCAATGTCATATTCTCACATTTTTAGTTTCACATTTCCTTTACACAAGTTTCCAATTCACATGGTTGCACTTTACACATACACATTTCACATTGTTCACTTACACATTAACACATGAACACATACACATTACACATTTCACATTCACATTTTAGATGCCGTGACACATAGTCCAAACCACCAAAGAAGGACATATACACATCACATTACACATAGACGCCATCTAGGCATTCCAATGGCGACTCTTGGACTGCGCAGACCGGGAGAACAAGTCTCCACCCTAACCAGTGGTACTTGTCCACCTCCAGGATTTCCCCCTAATGCCATTAGGGTCACTTACACATTGAACCTTCTCAGGGGGACTTTTCCCTGATACGGTTCCACTGCCCTCTGTGGAAGCAATGTCACACTTGGCACATTTACACATTTACACATTTTTACCGATTTTACACATAGTTTGACACATGTCACTCTCAATTCATTTACTTTCTCACTCACATGCACATTCTCTGTTTTCCTATCATGACACTACAGATTTTAGACATTAACAAGTAGGTAATTCCATTAATCAGGTTGGATTAAACAAGAATCAACTCATTTTACAATGACATGCATCAATTTCACATTTTTCATGAAAATTTCATAAGGCATCATGCTCTGGTCCAAATGACCTGAAATTTTAATCACAAACTAATTTCGGGTTTAGGACCCTTCATGCAATTTTTCAGATTTTTCTAAGTTAAAATGAATTTACAGAAAATCAAACATCCATTTTTCATGACATTCGTAAATCAAGTCGATATGGATTACACACAAGCCAAAATTTTAGCAAGCTACTGTCTGAACCCTACATGTATAGAGCTACAGAATTTATTCCTCAATTTACGGGGCAATGCCCGTTTACCGAGGATTTATCATAACTTATGCACAATTCCTATTTTCCAAATAACACTTTCAATAAGTTACACAAGCATGGCAAAATCTCAATTTCAGAATAGGGCTGATCCATTCATGTATGATCCTCACAAACTTGGTCATACAGGCTAGTCCTAAATCATGCAACAGTAGATTGACAAGATTAACAACTAATCATGCTTTGTAATTTCATGGAATAACTTCTATCATTCACCACCGTGCACACTCATCCATCCACACACCACATTCATCACATTAACAATATACATAGAATATAAATGGTTTACAGTATATCCTCATCGTGAAACATATCGAAGATAGTGTATAGAAGGGCAGAACAGGTCACTGTTCTGTCCAGATGAACTTGGCGGCGGTCTCTGGCCGCTAATTCAGTGTCAGCGGCATGGTCGATGGACGCCAAGCATGATCTCAGCGTCCAGGGACATTGCGTTAATGTCGGGTCTGTGCAGAACACAGACCCGAGCTCCAAAGATGGGGTGAAAGTGGGGGTCTAGGACACGAGGAAAAATTCATAAAAATTGTAGAATCGACCTAGACACATACGAGGACGTTATGGTTAGGTTACTTGCCTCTAGGAAATTGCTTCAATGGATCAAAAGTGCTGGTGAAGCCCTCTTTGGGCAGTCCCAAGAAGTTGCAAACTGGCCTCCAAGATCACCTCCCTCCGGGTTCTTGGGTGAAGATGGCTCCAAGGTACGGCCGGGGAAGTCTCCTCCTTCACTCCAGCTAGCTTCTTGTCGTGAAAGATGGCCAGATTCAGCTTCAAAGGGTCAGATCTTTGGGTGCAAAGTGGGGGTTTTCTCACAGTTCAGAACTAGGGTTTTCTCCTCTGGTTTCTCTCTTGCAAAAGGGTGAAGAGAGGGTTGGGGAAGGCAGATCCGGGTTCAACATATGGAAGAGGCCTCTCTCCCACTCACAAGGTGACAAGATGGCTCTCAGAGCCGTTGGGGACAGCTCCCCAATGGGTGAGCTTCCTTGTTTCTGGAATTTCTGGCTCTGCAACGCATGCAGGTCAGAGAAATAGGCGTCCACATCGTTAGACGCCAGGATTAGTGTTGGCGTCCATGGGTGGACGCTTACACCACCTCAACGGCTAGGGGTTGACGCCAATCTGGCCTTCGGCCAGAACTCTAAATCATGCAGAAAACTATGCATGCCATGCATATATACATGCAATATGTATATGGTAACGTATCCATACTATCACCATTCAATACATGCATTATTTACATATAGTATAAACACATGCACACGTAATTGTACTAATTAATATGTACGTAAATATGTATATACATACACAAGCACAAAATACACATACAAATACAATTAATGCGACGGAAATTCGAGGGCCTTACACCCTCTCCCCCTTAAAGAAACTTCGTCCTCGAAGTTAGAACGACACTACTCAAACAAAAGAGGATACTTCTTCTTCATCGCATCCTCAAGCTCCCAAGTAGCCTCCTCTCGTGAGAAGTTCCGCCATAGAACTTTCACCGACGCAATACTCTTGTTCCGGAGATGCTGAACCTTCCGGTCAAGAATAGCTACTGGTTGCTCGACATACGAAAGATCTGGATGGATCTCCACTGGCTCATGACTAATCATATGAGACGGATCTCGGACATAGTCCTGAGCATAGATACGTGGAATACAGGGTGAACGCTAGCCAAAGCTGGGGGTAATGCTAGCTCATATGCCACGCTGCCCAAACGTCGGAGAATCTCATATGGACCATGAATCTAGGGCTTAGCTTGCTATGCCTGCCAAATCTAACGACACCACGAGTAGGTGATATCTTCAAGAAGACATGATCGCCAACCTCGAACTCCAAATCCTTTCTTCTGTTGTCGGCATAACTCTTCTGCCTATCCTGTGCCGCAACAAGCCTCTTCTGATAAGCTGGATCTTATCCGAAGTTTCCTGAACTAACACCGGTCCGATCAACTGCCTATCACCAGTCTCCTCCCAACATAACGGATATCTACAGGGCCTACCATACAACGCCTCGAATGGAGCCATACCAATGCTAGCATGAAAGCTGTTGTTGTATGCGAACTCCACAAGAGGTAAATGACGCTCCCAATCATCCTTCCAATCCAGAACACACGCTCTCAACATATCCTCGAGCATCTGGATAGTCCGCTCGGACTGTCCATCGGTCTGGGGATGAAACACCGAACTGAGCTTCAGCTCCGAACCTAACGCATCCTGAAGACCCTTCCACAACCTCGAAGTGAATCTCAGATCTCAATCCGAAATAATCGACTTCGGCACACCATGCAATCTAATGATACCACTAACATACAATCTAGTTAAACTCTCTACTGACTGCTTCTTTTTCATAGGCAAGAAATGAGCAGTCTTCGAGAATCTATCTACAACTACCAAATCGAGTCATTGCCCCTTCTAGACCGAGGAAACCCGAAACGAAGTCCATAGTGACAGCTTCCCACTTCCACACTGGGATATCCATCCTCTGCATAAGGCCGGTGGTCGCTGTCGCTCGGCCTTCACTTGCTGACATACTAGACATCTAGACACATAATCCGCAACATCTTTCTTCATGCCGGACCACCAAAATGATCTCTTCAGGTCTTGATACATCTTAGTGTTACCCGGATGAATAGAGAATCGCGATCTATGAGCCTTCGCTAACACATGCTCACGGACATCTACTAAATTAGGGACACAGACACGGTGCTGAAATCTAATCACACCGTCCTCATCACGAGCAATGCCCGCCTTACCCACTAATTCTAACAATCTAGGGTCGGCTTCCTGTTGCTCGATCACCTCATCCAAAACAGAGGATCTAAGGGATAACTGAGCTACAAAAGCCTAACACAACGATGGCTCTAACTCGTCATAGAGTACGCCGCATCCTCCCATCCACTCTTCTCAATCCTGCTGGAGCGAAGACCTCTTTCTACTAAGAGCATCCGCTACGACATTCGCCTTCCCAGGGTGATACTGAAGGTCGAAGTCATAGTCCTTCAAGAACTCAATCCATCTTCTCTGCCTCAGGTTTAATTCCTTTTGGGAGAAAAGATACTTCAAGCTCTTGTGGTCGGTAAACACCTCAAATCTGACACCATAAAGATAGTGCCTCCAGATCTTTAGTGCATGAACCACTGCTGCGAGCTCCAAATCATGAGTCAGATAGTTCCTCTCATGCTCCTTTAACTGACGAGAAGCATAAGCCACTACCCTTTCTTGCTGCATGAGCACACAGCCCAAACCAATCTGAGACGCATCTGTATAAATGGCAAAGCCCTCTAGACCACTAGGCAATACCAATACCGGAGCAGATGTAAGCTTAGCCTTCAATAGTTGGAAGCTACGCTCACATGCCTCAGACCATACGAACTTCTCACCCTTCCTGGTCAGCCTTGTCAAGGGGGCGGCGATGGATGAGAAACCCTCAATGAATCACCGATAGTAACCAGCTAACTCAATAAAACTACGAATCTCCGAAGGGGTCTTGGGAACCTCCCAATCCATAACTGCCTGGACCTTCGCTGGATCAACTGCAACACCAGCGCCGGAGATAACATGCCTGAGGAATGAACCTCGCGCAACCAAAAATCGCACTTGCTGAATTTTGCATACAGCTTGTGCTCACGAAGAACCTCTAACACTAACCTCAAATGCTGACGGTGGGTGGCCTCATCCGGAGAATAGACCAACACATCGTCAATAAACACTACGACAAAGCTATCTAAATACGGCCTAAACACCCGGTTCATGAGATCCATGAACGCTGCAGGGGCATTGGTCAATCCGAAAGGAAGGACCAAGAACTCATAATGTCCATAACGGGTTCTAAATGCCGTCTTGGACACATCCTCACTCCGAATCCTCAACTGATGATAACCAGATCTCAAGTCAATCTTAGAAAAGACTGATGCATCTCACAACTGGTCAAACAAGTCATCAATGTGAGGTAAGGGGTACCTGTTCTTCACAGTCACTTGGTTCAACTTCCTATAGTCAATACACAACCTAAGTGACCGTCTTTCTTCTTGACGAATAATACAGGTGCACCCCAAGGGGAAACACTAGGGCGAGTAAATCCCTTATCAAGCAACTTCTGCAACTGCCTCCTCAACTCGGCTAACTCCGCAGGTGCCATCCGATATGGAGCCTTCGAGATAGGAGAGGTGCCCGGAAGCAACTCTATAGTAAACTCTATCTCTCTATCCGGTGGCAATCCAGACAAGTCATCAGGAAAGACATCTGAAAAATCCTGCACTACCTCAATCTCCGCAAGAGTAAGTGACTCATCAGCCTCTGGCACTAACACCACGCTGGCAAGAAAAGTGTCACAACCCTTGTTTACCATGCGCATCGCCTTCATGGCAGAGATGAATAACTTTCCAGCCAAGTTCCTTGGCAAGGGATGAGAGAACTCGTCCTCGCCAGGATTAGTGTTGGTGTCCATGGGTGGACGCTTACACCACCTCAACGGCTAGGGGTTGACGCCAATCTGGCCTTCGGCCAGAACTCTAATCATGCAGAAAACTATGCATGCCATGCATATATACATGCAATATGTATATGGTAACGTATCCATACTATCACCATTCAATACATGCATTATTTACATATAGTATAACACATTCACACATAATTGTACTATTAATACGTACGTAAATATGTAATACATACACAAGCACAAATATACACATACAAATATAATTAATGCGACGGAAATTCGAGGGCCTTACAGCTTTTGAGGGAGTTTCCCTACTGAGTCAGTGACTTGTGAGGCTCACCCCTTCTTCTTTTAGGTGAAGGAGAACAGGAGGGTTCTCGTCCCTCTTCTAGTTCGGGACCACATCGTAGCGGAGTCGGGCCTACGCCTCCAGCAGGGTAATTTCTTTTTTGTTGTGCCTTGAGGGTTTGTCCCAAGCAGTTGTACCCCGTACTTTGACTTTAGTTCAGAACTGAATATGTACATTTCATGTGAATATGTGTAAGATATGGAATCTCATGTATGTTCAATGCGTTCTTTTATATTTTCACGGACATGTGTGTGTTGATACGCAGGAGACAGAGTCGGATCAAGCTCGTTATTAGGTTAACGGGTTTGAACGATAAGGACCGTCACACTTGGGTTCTGTTATTGAGAGGGTGGAGGCAGGTGGAGATGCCTGGGCTACCGAAGATACACCTATGACACAAACTCATCTTTCATATCCTGAAGTTGACCTAGAAGATGATATCCAAATAGGCAGTCATACCAGAGCCAAGAGATAGCCTATTACCCAGATTCACTACGAGATGGACACATCAAATGTAGATATGTTGATTCACCTAGAGCTCCTCCCTAGTCTTAGTCAGTAGCTCTCCCTTCTTCTAGGCCTAGGGGTCCCCCTCCTCCACCTCCATCTTTGTCTAAGTAATCTTCTGCACATGGTTTATCTCAGACCCAGGTGATATAGGTTAATTTGTAATAGCTCATACATTTATTTGTTATGTTACTTATAATGACATACTACTCTCGCAAGCATCTGTTGGTTGGCCAGGAGGTTCAAAACAAGGAAGGAAGAATGATACTTCACATGGAGAACCACCCAAACAATTTAGATGGACAATGAAGATTTTTGGTGCCAAGAAAAAGAAAAGCACGCAGTATGAAGATCCCATTAACATTGCAAATGCCCTCATAGTGGATGATTCATATGTGACTCATTTGCTATATGAGCCATCTCAGAGACAGAGTACGAGAGATGACTTGTTTCTTGCCCTCGATTTACGTGCATGGCTTTTGGATTTAAAATCACATGAACGCGTCGTTACGACACATCGCGATTCAGAGTCACCAATCGATACCCTGTACCGATTGCCCTTTAACACGTTTGTCATAGTCATCGCGTTTCGGTACCGATTGCCATGAATGCATCAGTCTGTCCCGTCGCGTTTCTATCCTGTGTCCGATTGGTCGTATCGATTGTTCCTAAATGCGACCGTTATACCCGTCGCGATTTAGAAGACTGACTGTACACCTGTTTTAACTGTTTAAGCCTTTGTAATAGGTGACGACTGAACCCATCGTGATTCAGTGGCCAACTTGAGACTATTTTCCTTAGTTGTATAGTTAACCATGTGCATGTCTT
Organism: Colocasia esculenta; assembly: GCA_014218235.1. Classification (NCBI taxonomy): domain Eukaryota; kingdom Viridiplantae; phylum Streptophyta; class Magnoliopsida; order Alismatales; family Araceae; genus Colocasia; species Colocasia esculenta. Next base: position 19,806 of record JACBKR010001732.1, on the reverse strand, counting down.
ACTTTGATACCATGTTATTTAGTTGTTCAATGGCCTAAAAGTCATCAACCCACATGAAAGCTATAAGAACATGGATCTCTGTCGGTCATTCCGTATCGGCAGACTAGGGACCTTTCCACTAAGACCTCTGTAAATCTCCGTACTCTGTATATTCCCTCATAGAGACCGAGTTGGTTGTACTGTTGAAGTTCCCAGAAAATAGAAAGCACTTCCATTCTCATTTACTTCTCGTGAGAGTGATTTTTGATACATGGACACCCAAGCCACTAAGTGTAATGATTGAACTAATGAAATTAAGTCGTTATGCTGCCAAAATTTACTTGGATCATGTTCACTTGCCTTGATCTCATAATCATTGACATGATCTTTACTACATGACTGTCTATTCTTGAAAATTGTATTGGCCATAATTGAAATGGAATTACGAGAAATCATTGAAACTTCGGTTCACGACTGATGCCTGTGCATATAAGGGCCCAGTCTGGTCCTGAGAAGAGCACCCGAAATAGTTATAATCGCGAGAGTATATGATCCATTGAGGTATCTACCAATCACCTATTGACTGCAAGATTGATCTGGGTAATTTCTACACTATTATTGAATAATTGAATGATTGATTAAACTATTACAAGTGAAATGGCCAAATCTATTGTACATGTCACTGTTATCGAATCCAACATGTCATTGTTCACTGAAATCCCATGAGATTCACTTGCGCTATCCATTGTATATGATACAAACTATTGATTCTCTTCTACTTGACAAATGATCGTACTGTCATCCATTCCATTGATAATCGTCCATTTCACATGATAAATGTCATCGCATCTTGTTTATTGAACCGTTATCGTACATGTTATACCTTTGGAATTGATCCATATTGATATCATGATTATTTTGCCATGAGTATTGCATGATAATATCTCACCTGTTAACATGTTAATTACGTAAAGCATGCTCGCACCATGAGATGCAAATCCTACTAGGCGTTAGCACGCTCGCATCTGCTTCTTACAATATTTCAAGTGACGACTATGAGGACATAGAGAACGATGGGGCTGGGGAAGAGTGAACATCTTCACAGAGTGTACTCGGCAACATAACTGACCTGATAGAGTTAATAGAGTTTGTAATAGTTAGTTTACTTCTTCTTGAGTCATATGTACTTGAATTTCAATAATGGGCCCTGTGATTGGCTCTGATTATGTATGTATTATTTGGCTAGCATAATTATTGTCTCAAGTCTTTTGTTATACTTAGTTATTGCTATTAATTACTTGACTGTTGATACTTGTACTCGTATCGCTCACGCTCTTGATATTTAATTCTGCTACTAAATTTCAGGGCGTGACAGTTTGGTATCAGAGCCTAGGCTTCCCCTTAAGTCTTAGGCAAATAGGAAATTGTTAGGCTTAGCCAAGACTAAATCCCCCACATGTCAACTTGTTAGAAATCGACTGTGAGATTGGGGTAGAAACACGGGCTAAGTTCATCCAATTAGAATTATGCTAAATTAAGGTTAATGCCTATTAATCATGATGTTGTTGTCTTAAAGGATTTCAATGGTCGTTGCACGTGAGAGAGACCTGCAGAGGACAATCAACACACTAACTTAGGCCCTACTGTAGGTAACCCAAGGAAGGGATAATAACCATGGGGATCTCCACCACAACTTTCGCAGTATGAATCCACCAAGGTTTGGTGGCAACACTGACTCAGATGAGGCCGAGCACTGGCTTAAAGATATGGAACGTGCATTCCGCGTTATGAGATCCGCGGACGAAGATAAGGTCACTCTGGCTACCTACCAGCTGGAGAGGGAAGCCCACTCATGATGGGAATCCATAGAGGCAACGTTGGGTGACGTACAAGCCACTTGGGCACAGTTTCAGTAATATTTCACAAAAAGTATTTCTCAGATAGAGTACAGGAGAGAGGCGGCAGAGTTCGCCAATTTGAAGCAATGGGGCCTCTTTGTAGCAGAATATGAGGTCCAATTCTCTAAGTTGGCCCGCTATGCCCCTCACTTGATCCAAACTGAGCGGTTGAAGGTCAAGCAATTTATGAGCGATCTTAGGCCTCAGTACATAACACAGCTGGGACCGATGGACCTACAGACAAATCCGAAAATGGTAAGAAAGGCTTTACTACTTGAAGACTCTCTGGCTATAGCTGAAAGCATCAAGAACAACATGGCCAAGAGGGAACAAGGAACTGTCACAAAAAGGCCACAATCTATGGTAGGAACTAAGAGGCCAATTGACCAACCTGGAAACCAATAGGTGAAGAGGTTTAGGGATGGAGGTAAGCAATAGGCCCCCGTCAAAAGGGAATTATGCAAGCAATGTGACAAGGCTTGTCACAGATCTGAGGATTGCTGGAAAGCACTAGGGAGATGCCTACGCTATAGAAGCCAGAATCACAAGATTTCTAACTGCTCGCGGATGATTAATTAGGCACCTGAAGCACGCTTGGGAGGGCAAAAGCGTCAAAGTAGGCTACAAGCTCTACATGACAACTACCTCGGAGGAAGGAGGTGTGGTTAAAGGTACACTTACTATTTTATCTCGTTCCGCATTCATTCTATTTGATATGGGAGCTACTCATTCCTTCATATCACAAACATTTGCTGATACCTTGCATGTAAACCCACTCCAATGAAATCTGAACTAGTTGTGTCAACTTCTATTGGTTCTGGCACCAAACTTACGAATCACTTTCCGTCTAGTAAGGTGTTAATCGGGACTCAAAATCTACCTGCTAATTTAATATGTATGGATATGGAGGGTTATGATGTGATACTAGGGGTAGACTGGTTGTCCGAGCATGGGGCTAGTGTCAATTGCAAGAAAAGTAGGGTGACATTTAGTCAACATCCCAAAACTAATGTTCTCAAAAGATAGAAATCACAGAAGACTATCCCTCATCTCTACTTTACAAGCCAAGAGAATGATAAAGAAAGGTTGCGTAGCCTTTCTGGCTACTGTTGTTATCCAAAAGGAGAGATCAAGATTGAAAACATCCCTATTGTCAATGAGTACACTGATGTGTTCCTCGAAGACTTGCCAAGTGTCCCACCTAAGTGAGAGGTCGACTTTACTATTGAGTTGATCCCTGGAGCAGCACCAGTATCTAGGGCTCCCTATAGAATGTCTCCAACAGAACTGAAGGAATTAAAAGAACAATTGATGGAACTACTAGAGAAAGGGTTTATTAGACCAAGCACATCACCATGGGATGCACCTGTTCTCTTCGTCAAAAAGAAGGATGGGTCGATGAGATTGTGCATAGACTAAAACAACAGCGAATTATTTGATCAATTTTCTGGAGCTCAATATTTCTCAAAGATAGATCTCAGATCTGGCTATCACCAGTTGAGGATGAAGGGAGAAGATATACACAAGATAGCCTTCCGGAGCAGGTACGGCATTATGAATTTATTGTTATGCCTTTTGGCCTAACAAATGCTCCTGCAGTTTTCATGTAGCTAATGAATAGTGTGTATCGACCATACCTCGATAATTTGTCATGGTGTTTATTGATGATATACTAATTTACTCCAAGACAAAAGAAGAACATGAAGAGCATTTAAGGATAGCATTACAAATTCTGAGGGACAATAAATTGTATGCCAAGCTAAGTAAGTGTGAGTTTTGGCTTGGAGAGGTATCCTTTTTGGGCCATGTTGTAACTAAAGATGGTATCGATGTGGACCTGTCAAAGGTGGAGGTTGTACTGAAATGGGAAAGACCAACAAATGTCACAGAGATCAGAAGCTTTCTGGGATTAGCAAGATATTATAGAAGATTCATAAATGACTTCTCCAAGATCACAATGCCATTAACCAAGCTGACCAGTAAGGAAAATCCATATGTGTGGACTGAAGAGTGTGAAGAGAGCTTTAATAGCTTAAAGAAGTGTCTGACCTCTACTCCTATTCTCGCCCTACCCACAGAAGGGGGAGAATTTGAAATATACTCAGATGCTTCTAGGTTGGGGTTGGGATGTGTCCTAATGCAACAAGGAAATGTAATATCATATGCCAACTGAAGATCCACGAGGCAAATTATCCAGTACATGATCTAGAATTGGCAGCTGTGGTGTTTGCTCTGAAAATATGGAGGCACTACCTATACAGTGAACAATTTAAAGCCTACTCTGACTACAAGAGCCTGAAATATCTCTTCTCTTAGAAGGAACTCAACATGAGGCAATGAAGGTGGTTTGAGTATCTCAAAGACTTTGACTTTTCCATTCAATATCACCCCGGAAAAGCCAATGTGGTGGCAGATGCTCTAAGTAGACAGCCAAGAGCTTTGCTAGACAGTATGATGCTTGGTGAGTGGAAGTTGCTAGAATATTTGCAAGTCTAAATTTAGATGTGGAAGAGGAGGAGGAACAAGTGATGGTTGCTAATATCAAGGTACAGTCCGACATACTCACCGAAATCAAAGACATGCAAGGAGCAGATCCCTTCTTAGTTGAAATTAAGGAGAAGCTAGATCAAAGACCGGATTTCTCCCTATCACATGATGGAAGAATGTTATTTCAAGGCAGAACATGTGTTCCTGATCATGAGGACCTCAAAAAGAAGCTACTAAACGAAGCCCATCAATCTAGGTATACCATTCATCCCGGATCAACAAAAAATGTATCTAGATCTAAAAAGGTCTTATTGGTGGCCAAATATGAAGAGGGATGTGGCCGACTTTGTGGCACATTGTTTAACATGCCAGAAAGTCAAGGTTGAGCATTTCAAACTCGCTAGCGGATTACTACCACTGGACATCCCATAATGAAAGTGGGATAGTGTTGGTATGGATTTCATAATGGGATTACCCAAGACTAGAGGTGGTTTGGATGCAATATGGGTGATAGTAGACAGATTGACTAAGTTAGCTCATTTCTTGCCAATTAAGAGCAAGTGGACAATGGATGTGTTGGCTGCACTCTGTCAAAGAAGTGGTTAGGTTGTATGGGGTTCCGTCTACCATAATATCAGATCGAGATCCTAGATTCACCTCACACTTCTAGAAGGGGCTACAAATAGCACTGGGTACCAAATTAAACTTTAGCACTACTTTCCATCCACAAACGGATGGACAAACTGAAAGAACAAATCAAATAGTGGAAGACATTCTCCGAGCTTGTGTGATCGATTTTAAGGGATGCTAGAATGAACATTATTTTTAATTGAATTTACATATAACACAGCTACCAGGCAAGTATTAAGATGTCACTGTTTGAAGCCTTATACGGCAGGAGTTGTAGATCACTTATTTGTTGGGAGGAGGTTGGAGAAAATCATGGGTCGGACCCAACTTAGTAGGAGCAACTATCAGGAAGGTCCAAGTTATTCGGGAACGTCTGAAGATAGCTCAGTCAAGGCAGAAAAGTTATGCAGACAAAAGGAGGAGAGAGTTAGAATTCCAAGTTGGTGATCATGTTTTCCTGAAGGTCTCACCTTCACGGGGAATTCAAAGATTTGGGATCAAAGGGAAGTTGAGTCCCAGATTTATCAACCCTTTTGAAATTCTGGAAAGAGTTGGACATGTGGCCTATAGGCTAGCATTACGTCCACAACTGGCAACCGTACACAACGTCTTCCACGTATCCATGCTAAGGAGAGATGTGTTTGATGCTGACCATGTGATCCAACATAAAGACCTGGAGATTCGGGAGGACCTAACTTATGATGAGAAATCGATCAAGATATTGGATCGAAAGCTGCAACAACTGTAGAATCGTACGATACCTATGGTCAAGAACCAGTGGAGTAGAGAAGGAGTCACGAATGCTACCTGGGAATTAGAGGAAAGAATGAAGAAAAATCACCCGGAATTGTTCTCAGATAAGGCATTGCACCGTCATGCATAAATTTGGGGACCAAATTTTCTTAAGTGGGGGAGGATGTAACACCACAAAAATTTAATTGATTAAAATTAAAGAAAATAGTAAATATTACCGTAACGATTAAAAGTGTTTAAATAAAAATAAAATAAAAACTTGGTTAGACTTCAAATAAGGGGAATCAACTATTTAATTTTGATTTGGGCCAAACAACTCTTATTGGACCAAGAACAAAACCAAATGGCATTAAATCCCAAAATTCGTATGTTTAATTGGGCTTGAATTGGAAAGGCTAATTAGGGTTAAACATATGGTTAATGGACCCTTAAAACTAACCTAAATTAATGCACAAGCATAATGAGAGGTTTCCTAATAGCTATTCCACCAAGATTGGAAGGGGAATTCTCAATTCTTGGAAAGAACTAAGCTAAAACTGCAACCCCCTTTTCCTAGTTACATTATGACTTAAATTAACCCTAGATCTATAAATAATCGTCTCAATTCCTGGGGGGACGAGTTACCATCAAGTTGGGGTCGTGAGAGGTCGAACTAGGGCACCAAAAAAGGAGGGAATCAATCACAAACCGAGCTTCTTCTCCAACCCTCGTGCTGCTACGTCCTGGAGAAGGACCTGTCTTAGACCAACCAAAGGTAGGGTGTTCTCTGGCTTAAACTAAACGTAGCACATACCACATGAAAGAGCATCGAGTCTAGTTTCATATGCATCTATTTTGCCCAATTTTTATTGAGCATGTTAGTTGTATTAAGCGTTTTCTATGAGTCGCGCATGATTATGGATTTTCATGTTCATACCACGATTCACACAAAATGAGGTCAAATTGGCTTATTCCAAAGCCATAGTTCTCTTCTACTCATCGTCCTCTACACTTTTTATGTTCAGAGTTTTGTCTAAGGACCTCTAGAATATGAGTTATAGGTCAATCATAAGGATCTGCACCGTTCTTGCTATTTTCGGGCAAGAACCATGAACGCGACCACTCCAGACGTTGCGTTCCTCTTCACCTGAACGCGACGTACTAAACCGACGTTTACCCAAAAAGTGACCAACACCCTGTCGTGTTTAAGAGTTTGTCCCGATAGCCCTGGCACATCAAACTATGTGCCATATGGATTTTAGCGTCCTTCAAGAACGCGACCGGTCATGCCATCACGATTTGACTTGTTTTCCACCCTCGGTTTATGTGCATGGCTTTTGTATTTCAAAGTAACATGAAAGCGTCGTTACGACACATCGCGATTCAGAGTCACCAATCGATACCCTGTACCGATTGCCCTTTAACGCGTCCATCATAGCCGTCGCATTTCTGTACTGATTGCCATGAATGCGTCAGTCTGTCCTGTCACGTTTCTATCATGTGTTCGATTGGTCGTATTGATTGTTCCTAAACACGATCGTTATACCGTCGCGATTTAGAGGACTGATTGTACACCTATTTTAATTGTTTAAGCCTTTGTAATAAGTGACGACTGAACTCGTCGCGATTCAATGGCCAACCCGAGACTATTTTCCTTAGTTGTACAGTTAACCACATGCATGTCTTACTTTGATACATGTTATTTAGTTGTTCAATGGCCTAAAAGTCATCAACCCACATGAAAGCTATAAGAACATGAATCTCTATTCTAATTGTTTTAATGATTACTTGACTCCATCTACCATGTGAATGCTATGTGCTATGATCATACTCTAGCTTGATAACAATTGAAAGTGTTACATGTTAAAGTACGGAAATTATGTGATAGTCTTAATTGCTTATACCATGTTATGCCTTCTTGTTAATGGCTTTCCGTTATGTTTTAAACTGATAGTTTGTGACATTGAGATACGTTCTACACTACATGATTGCACAATAGCCAGCCCTTTCTTGGGGGATTGGAAACTCTCTGTCAGTTATTCCGTATTGGCAGACTAGGGACCTTTCCACTAAGATCTCCGTAAATCTCCGTACTCCATGGATTCCCTCATAGAGACTGAGTTGGTTGTACTATTGAAGTTCCCAGAAGATAGAAAGCACTTCCGTTCTCATCTACTTCTTGTGAGAGTGATTTTTGATACATGGAAACCAAGACACTAAGTGTAATGATTAAACTAATGAAATTAAGTCGTTATGCTGCCAAAATTTACTCTAGATCATGTTCACTTGCATTGATCTTATAATCATTGACATGATCTTTACTACATGTCTGTCTATTGTTGAAAATCGTATTGGCCATAATTGAAATGGAATTATCAGAAATTATTGGAACTTCGGTTCACGATTGATGCCTATGTATATAAGGGCCCAGTTTGGTCCTGGGAGGAGCACCGAAATACTTATAATCGCGAGAGTATATGATCCATTGAGGTGTCCTGACATCACCTAATTGACTTCAAGATTGATCTAGGTAATTTTCACATGTTATTGAATGATTGATTAAACTATTACAAGTGAAATGACCAAATCTATTGTATAGTCACTGTTATTGAATCCAACATGTCATTGTTCATTGGAATCCAATGAGATTCAACTTGCGCTATCCATTGTACATTATACGAACTATTGATTCTCTTCTACTTGACAAATGGTCGTACTGTCATTCATTCCATTGATAATCGTCCATTTCACATGATAAATGTCATCGCATTTTGTTTATTGAACCGTTCTCGCACATGTTATACCTTTGGAATTGATCCATATTGATATCATGATTATCTTGCCATGAGTATTGCATGATAATATCTCGCCTATTAACATGTTAATTACATAAAGCATACCCGTATCATGAGATGTAAATCCTACTGGGCGTTAGCGAGCTCACACTTGCTTCTTACAATATTTCAGGTGACGACTATGAGGACATAGAGAACGATGGGCTGGGGAAGAGTGAACATCTTCACAGAGTGTACCCGACAACATACCACGTCAGCCAACCCGATAGAGTTAATAGAGTCTGTAATAGTTATTTTACTTCTTCTTGGAGTCATATGTACTTGAATTTCAATAATGGCCCTGTGATTGGATTTGATTATGTAAGGTTGTAAGTTATGTTTATTGGATATGAAATAAAGAATTATTTGACTGGCATAATTATGTCTCAAGTCTTATGTTATACTTAGTTGTCACTCTGAATTACTTGACTGTTGATACTTGTACTTGTATCACTCACGCTCTCGATATTTAATTCCGTTGCTAATTTTAGGGAGTGACATACAGAGTTGGATCTATATGTGCAACATTATGGGTATGGTGGCTATTATGTCTTTGGATACCAGTATGACGACGATGGTTCGTACATGCAGGTTCTTATCATTCCACCACTAGGGACTACAATAGTGCGACAATGACACACCAATATATAGAATATCAACATATGTACACAAATATGTATAAGAATTACATGTCTTATGCTGATTATTTACACTTTATGAAGAATATATATAATGTGAGATTGTTCGGAGATGAAAGTTATACCCCCTACTATGAGAGTTTTTTGAACATACATACTCAAAATGATGAAGAGGAATAGATAATGAAATTCATTTCATGTTAAATGTTCGTATTTAAATGATTTTCATAAGTAGAAATGACACTCTTAATTGTTCTTATAGATGGATAAAATGAGAAATGTGAGGACAACAATATGAATATTGTATTTGATTTGCAAGAATTGATAATGATTGCATCCTCAATATTTTTAGGTATGTATATGTTAGATGAACACTAGATCATTATGTTGGGTTGACTTGAATGATTAAATATTTTTTTTTTTTTACAATTTTTAATCTCTCTATGTGATGTTCTTATGTTTTGCTTATTTTCTTTTAAAATTTGCTCATTTTAGATATTAATCAAGTCAAAAAATAAAAAAGAAATCAACATGCCCATTTTTCGGCGTATCTTAGCCGTACCATATCATGGAGAATGCGACATAGTCGACCAACGCGATACACCCAACCTTGGGCAAGTGATAGTAAAATTTCTGGTGCAAATAAAATCATGCAATATAAATTTTTTTGGGTGCAAAGGCGAATGTAAAATGAATTATGGCAGGGGTTATATGAAAAAGAACAGTATCCCGGGTGAAAATTGAACCGGAAAGGAAGCGGATGTCGAAACCGGAAACAGGATATGCAAACCGGTTTAAAACCTGAACCGGACGAAAACTCCCCTTTCTCATATTAATTAATCTTGCAAGTATTAGCATAAAAATATAGATTATCATAAAAAAAGCTAGCAGCCTAGCGCACGTACGATTGTCTCATTTCTAATCCCGTCTCCGACGTCCGAGCAAAATGGCATGTTGATGGGATGGATCATTCCATCCTGTCTCCCCAAACCGCCATTTCGTTCTAGCGAAGCGGATCCTTCTGTTCTTGCTGGGGTGCCCCGTTCTCCTGCTCTCTCATTTGAAGATCGAGTTGCGATATTCGTTCTCGTAGAAATTTAGGGCAAGTGCGGATTGGGGTGCTTCTCCGACGACATTCGCGCTTTGTCTTGTGGGCACGGTCTGCATCGCGTTTTGATTGGACGGGTTCTGCGTCACCCCAGACCTATCGCTTGTATGATTTTATATATTTGTGTCAATTAAACACTGTTCATATGGATTGTGGAAGAGAGGGATAAAGAAAGAGTTAATCTTTCCTTGTTTCCCCTCCGTTCTTATCCCATCGGTCTACCTACTGAAAATTTCCGCAAACCCTTGTGTCGAATGCGATCGACGTAAAGTTTCTTATCTTATTATATATCTAGTAGACTGGGTTCCTCATAATTTTGGTTAATTTTGTTCATTAAGAATTAAACCAGAAGAAGAATGAAGCTGCATGTAAATTATGGTCATGCAGTTTACGGGAATTTTTGGTTGGTGCTCGGATGACGAACTCATAAGAGTTCATCCTGGGGATCTCATATTGCTTATTCCGTTCTTCCTTTGATTGATTATGGAACAACAATTACCTGCCTAAGTTGCTGTTGGGTGAGCTTTTATTTTGAATTTTGTTTGGTAGCGTAATGAAGTTCAGCCTTTCCCCTCAAGGATTTAAGTCAGTGCTACGTGCCGTACTGTTTTCATGTGATACTTCTTCAATGGTTTTACCTGGTTAGTTGCAATTTATGAAGGTGGAAAGTGCATCTTCGTCTTCCGCAGTTCATGATTGATTGCAACACAGGAAAACCACAATTCAGCATGACTATGATTGGGTAGGGCTGTCAGGGTTGACTAGATGAAAACTAAAACTCCGGTCTGTTGGAAATTTGGTTGAACTGGACTTCGTGTGACTCAACCTTATTACTCTGACTTTATGATGCAATAAAAACTTAGAGAATATAGTCTTTAAGCATTTTAGTCTGAGGTGATGCTTGGTGATAGTTGAGAAGTTTGGCCATAAAGAATCCATAAAACCATCAAGACCGGTTATAAATTTTCATATCAAAGTTTAGGTAAGAATTATAATTTTATCTTGGAATATTGAAAAGTCACTTGTCTGGTCTGATCTTACTGTTTTCAATTTTGGCTGGGATGGGAACAATTTTTTTTCTTTAAGATGATTTCAAATTAAAAATATACTACCAAACATTTGTCCCAAACTTCAAATTACCAGATATGAACTTTTAAGATGTTTGGAAAACCAATGCATCTTTACAAGATTTTGTTTTTATCATCATTGTCTCTGATTTCTCCTTCATTGAGTAGTGCTAGGGGGTGGGGGACGTACAAAGGGGTAGGTGATGGCAGCCTGACTTTGCAACAGAGGGGTTGACTTGAGGAGGGGTGGATGACATGGTTGATGGTTAGGGCCTGTTGGGTGGGAGGTTGGAGGAGGACATGGCTGGCACTGCTGCTGGAGTCTGGAGAGACCCTGGTGGGGCAAACTTCACTAAGATTTTGTTTTGGTGGGTGGGGGAGGATGAAAGGGTGATGGGTGGGGGTCGTGGTCAATAAGGGTGGCTTTAGAGGGAGAGGAAGAGACTTGACCTGAGGGTAGGATGGAAGAAGGTGCACGAGTATGGAAGATGTGGTCGTAGAGGGTGGACAGCTGTGGCTGACAGTGATGGATACACTGGGTATTCTCTAGAGAGATGTGACAAGTGGGTGTTGGGGAACATGACCACCAGGAGTAATCAGCCTTTGGATTGGCCGCAGAGTTTTGGGTGGCGGGATGTGGTCAGTGGGTGGACCTGTGTTGGGGTTTTTTGGATATTTTTCTGGCAGGGGAGGGCAGATGTGGCTAGTGGAGTTGAGTAGGCTTCAGAGGGATGTGGTGTGTGGCTATTGGCTATGGAGGGATGTAGGGAGTGGGGGGAGGTGGGCTGCAAACAGACAAGGGAGAAGAATGGGTGGCAGGTCATCTGGGGATATGGTGTGGCAGGAGGAAGAGGAAGAAGTGAGAAGGTGATGTGGTGTCTTGTGACATATTTTTGGAGATATGCAAATCTGTGCTTGTATTTTCTTTAACTTTCTTTTTTAGAATGAAGAAAGTTAACAAAGGATTAGACCTCTTCTAAAAGACAGGAGAGCTGTTACCAAAAAATCTTAGCAGAACTACCTCAAGATCGTAAAATCATATGGAGATGACCAAACCTTAAACATTTATAAAATGAATGAGAGTGCTATAAAATGAACAGAGTGCCCTCAAATGTTAAATTCTGCTCCAAAAGCACGAAATAGCCTTCAAATGCTAAAGTGACCCAAAATGACGGAAACACCGGGAAACCCTGTACCCATAAAACTCCACAACAATTCCTAGACCATTGAATTATCTGAAGGACATTAGTCAAACATCTAATCTAGACCTTCATAAAATTTCTGTTTTTATGCCTTACAGTGTAACACTGGTGTCTAAATGATTGTGATTGATATACAATGGGTTTCCTATGAGTTATCATCAAAGGCTATTAATCAAGAGCTTCCTTATGTCAAGGCCTAGAAAGTCAAAATGCTAATCTGCTTGGGAAATGCACAAGTCAAATCATCAAAGGTCATCCTTCTCCTCTCTTTCAATAATAATAATACTACTACTTATAATAATAATAATAGGACTTAATGTGAGTCCGGCCCAATATGATGCATTACCTATTATCCAGTTTAACCTTTGCATATGTGGCACTTTTCTCTACTATTTTTTCTGTTAAAGTGACCTCACTCTTGTGACACATTGGTTGAATGCCATGCTATTGCTCCAACTAGGGCTGCCAATGGATATATGCTTTCTGACTTTCTGACCTGTTTTAGACTTTTTTTATAGATGCTGAAACAATCATTTCCGCATCCATTTTTCCATTTTCATTTTTGATAATATATATAAAATATGTACTCTTAAATTCTTATTTCTTAATAGTGAGAAACTCTCTACCGAGTTCCTTGGCTCCTCCTCAACTTGTAAATGGAATCTAGCTCACTTGCCTCTCTTCTAGTACTTATTGTGCTCATCTTTATCAAAGTCATCCTTTTGCTACTACTATTAGTGCCACCCACACCCACTATCAGATTGTAGCAAATGTTTCCATTTTCTTTCTATTTTATGATTTTCTTATAGGAAGTGGATGCGGAAAATGCTATTTCCATTTCTCACTCCAACCTATTGGCATTTGGCAGCCCTAGGTGCAACAAAATGTAATACCCCTTCATCGTTCCATTTTGTTTAAGTTAATGCTGTTCTGATCTTAGTGAAATTGTCTTCTTTATGCTCCATATATGCCCTTTTTTTAACCTTTTGTGGTTCATTCGATGTGATGGATCATTTATGTTGTCTATGATATAGGGCCAAGGGATAGATCATGTCAAGAGGGAAGTATGTGTTCTTGTTTCTCTTTAATGAAATAGAATATTACACAAACTTCTGAAATGGAGAAGAAAAGTGCATTGGATGAATTTGAACAAGCACCAAGTCCACTGTTAAAACCTGTAGACCGGTTTGGGTTTTTAAAGCAAGATCCGAGCAGCTCTCCAGATGGTTCAACCAAATGTGGCCCGACGACTGACCGTCTGAGGTATGTGTTCTTCTTTACGAGCAAGGTTTTCATAGAGACCAAGATGGTGTAAACTTTCTTCCTTGAACCTTATACAAATGTTGTCTGCCATAAGTTGATTTTCCTGCCCAACATCTGTTGACGTGATGTTGTTCTGTTGCACAAAAGTTGATATCTCTCATCCTTGAGTACAATAGGTGAAGCTGACTTCTTCTGGAAACTAATAAACACTTTTTCACTCATTTGTCACAACAATTTTCTCCATTCCAATTGAGGCTACATCACTGCAGCTGATGATAAATTTGCCCTAGCAAACTGAATATGCTCCTATCATCAGAAATCACTGGCATTGTTTTACGAATCATGTTGTACATTTTACATATATGTAGTATACATACCTTTTCATTTTGGCACATGACTGAAACATGTATAATGTGTTAGAAATTTGGAACCATTGTTTGTCTAAATTTTGATCAGATATGTAATCCCTTATTCTACTGCATTGCCTCACCCTGGTCAACATCTTGAAACGACAATGATTGTCAAGTCATATCCAAATGCTTGCATTTAACAGGCACCAATACCTTTATCCCTTTATCTAGTCTGATCACATCTGTCCATGGAGAATCCATACCCTCTACTGCCTTATCTTATCTAGTCATCTCAAAATGTTGATGACTGTCAAGTCACACCCAAATACTTGCATATATAACTTAGAATAAATCAACTGAAGAATCTATATTTTATACATCATCAATATTCTATTCTCATTTTCTAGTCTATTTTGGTTTCTACGGATCGAATAAGCTTTACACCATTAACTTTCAGCATCTAGGTTAAGGCACTTGGATTGCTAAAAGTCTTGGTATTACATCTTTCTCTTCCAAGAGAAGGTAGCTAAGTTCAGAAAATGTTCCTGAATCAGTTAGTTTTTCTTTCTTACTTCTAGCATCTTGAACTGTAGTTTATTTAACTATAATTATTCATATACTTCCAATGAATGTGGTGTCATCCACAAAGGAAACACTATCTCAAAGTAGTTAACCGCTGACTTTTTGGTTTTGTCCTTTGATGCATTCAATTTTTTTTCACCACAGCTATAGAGACAATATCAACAGGTTCTTTAATTTGTTTTTTAGTTTCTGAAGCAGTTCCTTTCTTGAATTTCTCTGCCTTTATATCCAACTATTTTTCTATCTTGTGTTCTTAAATAATAATGTTTATCTTGGGAATGAGCTGCAGTGATGTGATTTTTGTCAACCCAATTGTAATGTTTATTGTTCTTTTTGTCAGTGAGGAAAAGAAGGTTAAAAAATGGAGAAAGATGATAGGTGTTGGTGGGAGTGATTGGAAGCATTACGTCAGGAGGAAGCCACATGTAGTTAAAAGACGTATAAGGAAGGGAATTCCTGATTGTTTAAGGGGTCTTGTGTGGCAGTTGATTTCTGGCAGTCGAGAACTTTTGTTAATCAATCCTGGTGTTTATGAGGTATTAAATCCTTTTAACCTTTATATTCTAATGATGTTCTTATTTGATTTAGTGCTAACTTTTAAATATCTTTCTGACATATATAATTATATAAATATATATATTTGTCACCTTTGCACTTTAGTGCTTCTTAGTGTGCAAATACTAGCTTGTGTCTATTTTTGGGGTAGAAAACATAAAGGCTTTTGAACTTGAAGACCACCTGTCACCATATTCCATTGAATAGGACAATAACATAAATTTATCCATTGATATCCTTAAGTAGGAGGTTTGGTGCTGTTTCTGTTATTACTGAATAGCCACTTGCTTTTGCCTAGGTTTTGTTTTAGTAATTAAAAACTTCTAAAGAGAGTATTAGAGAAAAGTAAGATGGGGGATCCGAGAGGCAAACAGATATGTGAGTGGATGGATGTGTTGGTGAGGCCACTTCCTTTGAGAGGAGAGGTGCTTCTTACTTTCTGCTTACTCCAATGATACTAAGAGCTTCAAGGCTGTCTTATTAAAAGTGTATAGGTGTTTCTGCTGTCTGCTGAGGAGTCATGCAGCATCTGCATGCCTCAATATGTTGGTATGCTGGAAGTGTCCAAGAGTATGGCAGCAAAGCAATGCTTCACAGGATCATGAGCCAGTAGAAATTATGTTGAAGAAGTCGGGAGAGATCAAGAAAAAAGGGCATTCACTGTTCAGTGAACATCAACTGGTTCCACAAATACCGACATATTGACTCATTTGTCAGGGTTTTGTTGGTGAGTGTCTCTTGGGGGGCTGTCGGAAATTGAAGTCCAAAGGGAATTAAAGCAAAAATGTTGAGAGTTGGAGAGTTTATTGCATGTTTTTTGAGGAGTTCCTCATCTACTGTTTTTCAGACTGTGTCGGAGCTTCGTCTGTCCTTATGAAAAGTTCCTTTCATGACGTGGTCACTTGCATGTTGATGATGGTCACTGGTGGATGGTGCATTCAAGCAGATAAATGCAGATTCCTTTGGTGCATAATCAATGGTTTGCCCCCATCTTTCTGGGATGTGGAGATGTTGACATCCATAGTCACTTCTTTTGGTTCCTCTGTTATGTTGATGTGGCCATTGCAGACCCTCAGCATCTACAGTTTACCCACGTGCAAGTAGAGGTGAAAGATGAAGGTGTTATTCCACAGTGGGTACAACTCCGCTGGGCCATGACTGAGTTTTGGTTGCCATCATGATGGAGGAAGATAAAAAGATGATTGCAGATTGGACTTGTGCTGAAGTCGTCACTGCATACAGGGGTCTTTACAAAATGCTGAGAAATAGGGGATCTTGGAAGGGAGGAAGGTGACTGGATAGGCAGTCAAGTGGAGACCCGATCCCAGGGATGCCCTCTCACCAAGGGAACAAAGGTGTGGAACTGGTTCATTTGCTGGGTCTGCTCGAGCCCCCTAATAACAGTTCCACAAAGGACGAATCAATAATTTGCATATTTCTTGGGATGCCAGATCAAAATGCCCCTGATACCTTGTTTGTAGCTCCACTTAATCAGGGGCAATATGGCCAAGAAGGAGAAGCTTGGATACATATGCTTTCAAGTGGTTAAGGGCATACAACAGGAGTTTTGGGCAGCTAGACAGGACCAACTTTAGGGGTGTTTCAGTGGGAGAAGGCAGCCAATCCTCATTTCTTTGGCAGTAGGTAATCAAAATGAGGAAGTTAGTCCAGCCATTCCTACTGCCATTCAAAGCAAGAATCCAACATCCTCTTGTTGACCCAAGGAGCTAGTAGGATTGGAAAATCTTGTTTGGGGGGGGGGGTGTTGCTAACCAGTGTCCCATTGATCTATGATGTTGCTGATGGGACTGGATGAGGCTGATGACACTCTAGCATTGTTGCATTGTTTTCTCTCCCTTTCCTTCTTTCTGCTCACAAAGAGAGGCTGGCCGGAGATGTGGGCGGGCCATGCACACAACCCCACCTTCCTTTCTATCCTTTCCTTTCCTTCTCCTCTTACCCTCTTGGTATCTTTCAACCCTTGAATGCTATGAAAGGAAGAGGATGGCTGCTGTTGTCGCTTCTTTCATTTTATCCTCTTTCTAGTCTTCTTCTTTTTCTTCGCTTCTGCCACTGATCCTAGGAGGTCTTCAAGAACATGCTCTACCTCTCTTTCTGCTCTGTCTTGCTGGTCACAGCCCAAAGAGAGGCTTTGGACTGGTCATTCACCTATTGCTGCTTTATTTTTTCTTGTTTTTTTTCCCTGTTTCTTTTCCTTGAACGAAAAACCCATAGAGGGGTTTAAATCTCCAACTCTTACTTCTAAATCTCCAACTCTTGCTTCTTGCTGCACAGAACCTAGAGAGGATTATTGGTTGTGTAGATGCTGGTGGTGTTTTTTCCTCCTTGAAGCTGTTAGCAATCTAGTATTTTTACCTCTTGGGTATGTGTTCTTCCTCTTTTACTTTGTTTTGTGGCTGTGCACAAAGGTCCTTTTATGTAGATCCATAACCACAAATATATTTCTTGTTTTGTTTAACAGGGTTGAAGGAAAGGTTTTAGATGTGAAACTTTTAAGACATTGGCAACCATCATTTGGCCTGCAGATTAAACTCAATAATGTACTTGAAAGTAAAAAATATCTTTTTATACATTTAAGAAAATTATGCACTTTATGTACAATGTACATGAGGATTTTTATTCGTTCAAAGATGAAGATAAGTCGTTAGCTTTATGACCGATAATTTGCTGACTCTGAGCCAAGGAATTCCGGATCGGATCTGGGTCCGGGATCGAACCGCCCTGATCTCGATCCAGAATCGGAACGGATCTGCTGGGATTCTGTATAATCACATGTAATTACTGCCATTTCAATTCAAAATCATGAGGGAGATCCGGACGGCCATTTGGGGCAGAACCGGATCGGTTATGGCTGAGTTTGATCCGGATCGAGCGATTCTGCAATCCATGCTCTGAGCAGCTTGTACATACATTTAAGAAAATCATGCATTTTATGTACAATGTGCATGGGGATATTTATTCATTCAAGGATGAAGATAAGTCATTGGCTTTATGACCGATAATTTGCTGACTCTGAGCAGCTTGTACGATTTAGATTGCTTTTTAGACTTTAAAGACACAAGATGGCCTATATGATGTGATAAGTGTCCATCTAACATGAATAGTTACTGTCATTGAATTGACATTCTGAGATAAAGCATTTGCTCGTAGATTTATTTTCTGTGATCTCCACCTGTATGGGCAAAATGACTAATGATGAAGGGAAGTAATGTTCATTGGCAAGGTTCTTCATGACAACTTCTTTAACAATCTGAACAAGATGCTAGGCATTGTTCTATCACAATTTATGTGTTTTCAATGTCAAAAGTTAAAATAGATAATTAACTAATTTTAGTTGTCTCCTACAATATGTGATAGCTTCTCTGGAGTTTCTGATGAATTATAGTTCCTTTTCTGTCTATCAAAAGTTAGATTTACCAAATACATTTCCCTTCTACAATTCTTATGTTTCTGGTTTACACTAATTATTGCTTTTCCTAAAGTTTTAATACCTAAATTGATCGTTCTAGTTTATATTTCTTCTTGTTTAAAAGGAAAACAGCTGATCAATTTATATGCCCATGCAGCAACTTGTGATCTATGAGACATCAGCATCAGAACTGGATATAATTCGAGATATTTCACGCACTTTTCCCACCCACATCTTCTTCCAGCAGAGACATGGACCAGGTCAAAGGTCCCTTTACAATGTTCTCAAGGCATATTCTGTATATGACAGAGATGTTGGATATGTTCAGGTGAAATTTAAACTTTCTTTGGTTTAAGTTGCACGATCATAGAACAAAACATCAAATTGCGTTGAGAATCTTTGAAGGATCTCATGAGCTGGTTGGATTTCAGGGAATGGGCTTTTTAGCAGGTCTACTGCTTCTTTATATGAGTGAAGAAGATGCATTCTGGCTTTTGGTTGCACTGTTAAAGGGTGCTGTTCATGCACCAATGGAGGGATTGTATCAGGTACGAGGGCACCAATGACTGAATGTACATATATCTGAAATAGATAACTGTTAAATTATTTAATGCTAGTTAAATATAATGCTCGTATTTTATTTATTTAATGCTTAGTCGTTCCTTGAAATTGAATGGTTGATATCAATATTTTAAACAGACAATTGCAAGAATGACCCTATTACTTCCCTAAATGTGGAAATGCCTCTCGAATACCCATGTTAATTAATAAAGATTACTATATAAATACAAAAGTAGGCATTCGGTCAATTGTTGTCAAGGAACATGACACCACATAAACATATGGGTATTTTGCACTTAAGTATAGTATGGTTATTTTTAAACTTATATTTATGCGATATGGTTACATCTGCATTACGAGCATGGTTTGCGAAGTTGAATCAGACTATGTGGACATGTCGTACTGGACTTTACAATACAAACCAAATCAGACCTAACTGGGCTGTACCAAATTTTGTGAAAGCATTTAAAATTGGTCCAAATCAGCTGTA
>JACBKR010001731.1:0-40326 GCA_014218235.1 Colocasia esculenta | reverse complement strand
GCAAAGGTACCTCTTCAGAATATCTTCAAAGTATCCGCAGAGTACCTTCACAAAAAAAAAGATATCGGAATCAGGATTTCCATGGAAAAATCGATATATTTCGCCCTTTGCTATGAATGGTGAGAAAGTGGTCCCACCGGGCGTGCCAGCTGTGGACACGGGATTTCTTCCTTTTTTTTATATAATAAACTTGGTGATTGAATAGTTTTTGATATAAATATGATTTTGTATTGCGGGGCGTGCCAGCCTGCCTGTCAGGCAGAAGTGAAAGTCTGGGCAGTGCAGAACTAGAAATTTTTTTATGTCCATGAAATGACGAGTGCGCCGTATTTTAATCTAAACTTCTTTGATTACGTGCCTCTAATCATCAGGCGATTAGGGTAACATGTACTGGACCCCTATCTCCATTTACATCGAGCTGAAAGCCTTAGATGTCGTATTAACATCAGTTTCGACTCGAATACCATTTCATAGCATGGGCGAGAATAGATGCATCTTCCAAGAATATAAATTTTGATCTGAAGAAGGATTTAATCCTTTGAAAACGCATAAACCTTTTAAGTATGAGTTGAAAATAGACGAAAGTTTATTCATATAGACATAACTTTCTTAAGGGTTTATGAAAATACCTTTGAGTGAAACCTTGGTTTGGACAGAGTTTCCCTTTTTTTTAGACAGTATATCTACACAAGTACGTGTATTATGACATATATACATTTCTTATCGGGGTTTTGGTAGAAATTAGGTTCCTTCCATGATCATGCTTATGTGATTATAACTCCTGTGAGTATATAAGCATTTTCCAGGAAAAATCTCCGACCAGGCAGAGTTTTTCTGTTAGAAAATATACACGTATAAATACATTTTATGAGCACATGAGTATGTTTCTGGACAGAATTCTGTTTTGACAGAGTGCCTCGAAGAGAACATGTGTATATGACTAAATCCTTGGGCAAAATCTCTGCTTAAACAGGATTTTCCCGAAGAACATATACGTATAAACACAAGGTTGTGGTTACGTGGACGTATTTCCGAGCAGAATCTCTGCTTAAACAGAGTTCTCGCACATAAACACAAGATATGATCACACGGATAAGTTCTTTGGGTGGAATCTCTGCTTGGGCAGTTTCCTCAAAGAAATATACAATACAAAATACCAAAACACAAGTGACATCTAAATGCTTGTATCCCAAAAGAGTCATGCTCAATGGGAGGCATTTAGAGTACAAATATACAAAAGATATTTAGGCACCGGGACCATGAAGTGTATGCATCATGGGCGATATCTAAACCCCACAGAATATACCAATACCTTCACATGCAAACCAGAAATTCGGCAAACAGATTGAAGAGGGATTAGAAAGAAGAGCTTATTGCAATTTCCAAATGGATTTTTACAAGGCTTTGGGGACTGGTTTAGCAGGGTTTTGGGACTGTTTTGCAGGGATTTTTGGGACTGGTCTTTACAGCATGAAGGGATTTTTTCGGGATCCTCCTTTTTTGACATATAGGGGAGAGCTCCTCCTCCTCTCACTGCCTAAAACAGAAGGGGGAGGGGAGCCTCCAACCGTCTTCATAGGACCGGTTGGATCCAACCGGTCCAACATAGGACCGGTTGGAGGGAATATTCTCCAACCGGCAACCGGTCCAACATGGGACCGGTTGGAGGGAATATTCTCCAACCGGTCCTATATGGGACCGGTTGGAGCCAACCGGTCCTTTATAGGACCGGTTGGAGGGATCCCCTCCAACCGCTCTATAAGGGAGGGGACCTCCCCCTCCTCCTTCTTTAAACCATTAAATGGCCATAAAGGGGGAGAGGTGCCTATAAGTAGGCCATTAAATGCCTCACTTGGAGGGCATCGAATTTGCATGAATCTTGCTTCCTTGCTTCAAATTTCCTTTGGCGATGAGTTGATTTGCATCCTTGAAGCCTCCGTCGTCGACTTGTTCTTGTGTTTGTATTTGTACTTGTGCTTCATACTTGGTCTTTATGGACCACGTACTGCAGGATCTCTTCATGTATTGTACCTGCATTTGGTCCTTGTGGATTTCATGCTGTCGGATTCCTCCGTGTTATATCTGTATTTGTATTTGTATTTGTCACTTGGTCTTTATAGACCTCGTATTGCCGGACTTTTCTTTCATGCTGCCTTCATTCTTCAAGTTTTTGTACAAGGCATTAATTTCTTCGATTTGTTCGGAGGGTTAATGCAATTTGAAGGCCTCCCTGTTGTTCTTGAAAGACAATCCCCAGATGTTGTTGTGATTTTCCGGGTTCAACAGGGGTATATGGCCCTCGGTCTAGGAAAGAAAAGAGAGATCTGTGGCCTACGGCAACAGCTGTTCGGGTATCTGTTGAACCCAAAATTGGCCATTGGGCTGCTAAATAAATATGTGTATATATATATATATATATGTGTGTGTGTGTGTGTGTTGTGTGTGTGTGTGTGAGAGAGTAAAACCAAGGAGGGGAAAGCCCCTCCGGGTAGGAGGGTTCCCCCTACCCAGAGGGACCTCCCTCCAGGTAGGGATCTCCCTACCCGGAGAGGGGGTCTCTCCAGGTAAGGTTCGCCACATCGCCGATTCACCTTGAATTGTTTTTTTTCTGAGTTGCTCCGATCGGGAGAATCGGGCTGATTCGCATTGGAATCGGTCTGATTCACATGGGAATCGAGCGAATCGAGAATCTCGTGATACACTCCGATTCGCTCGAATCGGACTAATTTGATCCGACAAACCATGTCTCTAGGTAGGGAGTCCCCTACCCGGAGAGGATCTCTCTGGTAGTCTACTCTGAGGAGACCCCCTCTCCGAGTAGTCTACTCGGAGAGGGGTCTCTGCAAACTGCACACCTCCATCAGTGCAAACATCATAGGCTGATTTGACAGTAAAGGAGTCATACTTCCCCCATCTCCAGATCAATCTATCCTCCCTATCATGCACACAGAAAGGAAGGATAATAGTAAGCAACCTCTAAAGCTGCTCCACCTCCTTCTACTGGAAGTGCTTCCTAAGAGTCGAGGCCCAGGCACCACCTGGGATCTGATGATCATAAGCTTGAGCAACAGAGCCAAGGGAAACGTCGACAAAGAAAAAGGTTGGAAACAACACCTCTAAAGTGAAGTCGCCACACACCTGCCTTTCCAAAAGAGGCATTTCTAACCATTTCCCAGCCTTGCAAATTCCATAAGTAAGAAGGTTCCTACAGAAAGAGATACCACGCTAGATGGGGGAGGTCCTATGGTGGGATGGGGCTTCCAAGTCCTAGACTCGGGAAGAAGATAAATATCGGGCCTAATGACCTCAGCCCAAAGCCCTACTTCCCCACTTCCCAGCCTCCAAAGCCACTTTGCCACTAGTAGTAACTTGAAATTATTGACATTCTCAACCCCAAATCTCCTTGCTTCTATGGTAGAGTGATCCTACCCCAGACAATATCATGCCAACCCCTGCATCTGTCCCCCGAATCTTGCCAAAAGAATTTGCTCTGAATAGATGAAGCTCCTGAGGCGGGACAGGGTGGGGGACAACGGAAGGAGGGAGAGGTAGCCGGAGTCTCACCGGAGAGGAGGTAGAAGGTGGGGGTGTAGGCTTCGCGTCGTCCCCTTTACAGGGACCACCATGGGAACTTCTTCTCAAAGCTCTTCCTTCTCCATCGCAGACAAACAAAACTGTAATTTCTTCTCAATAATCAATCAACTGTCAAAATAGTACAATACATGTGTTTAAATAGGTTTGGGCTATTCTCAATCCTAATGAACCTCAAATAAAGATAGACTTCTATCCCTAATAAGACTTAACATATTAGAAACCTAAAGAAAGAAAAATACATAATCCTACCCAATTGGAATTGACTCAAATAAAGAAGTGAAAATTACACCATAAAAACTAATTGGACTCTAATATGACCCTTTGGACAATTTTACCCTTAGACTTAAAAATAATGCGAAACTTGCACTCCAAATGGGCCAAACCAAGTATGTAGCTTCTCGCTCCCCATCATTCTCCCCTAGTTCGAGAAAACTCGTCCTCGAGTTTTGAAGTGTCGCAATATCCATACAAGTGGCAACGAAAATGAAGTCATGCACTAATAAAGTCGCCATAAGGATATCCAAACCAATAAGTCTTCTCACTTCTAAAAAGTTGCAATCTGCATAGATGTGTGCATCAAGATCACGCCATATCTTATCATAGTTGCACTAATTTCTGGTAACATCTTGCAGATCACTGACAGCTGTCAATGATGGACTTATCTCAAATACGTCATCGCATATCAAATGAAGTTCAGACTCAACGAACAAGTCTGATCCCAAGTGTCAACAAAAATAGTCTCCACACGTAGATGATCAGTAATAGTCACCAATTCCAATAGCTTTTCATCAATCACGGTCTTCTCTGGAAGTACTACTTGGCTGCATGAGAATAAACTTGGGAAAACAAATTTTACCTCTTAAATCCGGTGGTTGGATAATGCACTGGTTTGAGTCGATAGCAACATGTCGCTCTTCCAACCACTCTTTTCCCAAAGTAATGTAGGATCTCGATGGATCAATAGTGCACCAAGCTCCATCAAAATAATTAAGTGATTTCTTCTGAGTTCTACCTAAAAATTTTAGGTGAAACTCTACAAAAGCTTGATCACCGTCAACAATAATCTCTCCAGTTTGCAATAAATCATCAACAATATCCTGAGAAATATAATTGTTCTGATTCTCCTCATCGAGTACTATCTTTGTCGGCTTTTCATTTGGTAGACAGACGAGGAAGTTAAAATTCATGTTGTATATGTAGAGATTACCCAGACTGAGACTAATAGTGTGGAGGCAGAGGGACTGCTGCAGGTCGTGGGCCGCCGATTCACTGGATTCGGAGAGACGACCACAACGGCACAAACGGCACGTGAAACTGAGCTCAAATGAGCCCTCCACGCTGGCGGTGTGATAAGAGCTCCTGGTGCACCGCCGATACTGTAGCCGACCGGCTACTGTAGCAGGCCGGGTCGAACCGGCCTGACCCGGTTCGCTGGCCTCTTCTTTTATCCCCCTCCCCGTGTCGCACAGAGAGGAACCAAAGGAAAGAGGGGAGAGCGGGAGGGCCGCAGGCGAAGGCGGTCGCGAGCGATGGCGGCTGCCGGCCGAGCCGGCGAAGGTGGCCGGGGCTCTGACGTTCGCGATGGCTACCAACGGAGTTGGCGCCGACGACTCCTATTCTCTTCCCTTCTTCTTTCTGTCGATGTCATGAGAGGAGAGCGAGAGGGGGGGGCTCTGTGTGAAGGGGTACAGGGGAGCCGGCGTGGCCCTACGGTGGCATCGCGAGCAGGGGAAAGGCGGCGGGAGGGAGTGGCACACGCATGTGAGAGTGAGGGAGAGTGGGCTCCAGGAGAGAGAGAAAACGAGAGGAGAGAGAGAGGCCGAAGGGGGTGTTGTGACAGAGGGGGAAGGAGAGAGATGTGCAGGAGTGCAAGGGTGGGCTCTGATGATGGGGAGTGGAGAAGAGGGGATCGCGGGGAGAGAGACAACTCGTGGGAGAGGGAGGAGAGTTCTGCGCAGGGGGGTTTCGGCGATGGGGAGCACTGCGCGGGGGCTTCCGACGATGGGGTTCTGCGCAGGGGGAGGGAGAGATGGAGACAAGACCGCGGAGGGAGAGGACAGGAAGATGGGGAGATGACCGGGAGGGGATGAAAGAGAAGGCAGCGAGGATCGCTGTCTCTCTGATACCAAAATTGATGTGGGACAGGGTGGGGGACATCGGAAGAAGGAGGGAGAGGTAGCCGGAGTCTCACCGGAGAGGAGGTAGAAGATGGGGGTGTAGGCTTCGCGCCCTCCCCTTTACAGGGACCACCATGGGAGCTTCTTCTCAAAGCTCTTCCTTCTCCATCGCAGAGGACAAACAAAACTGTAATTTCTTCTCAATTAATCAATCAACTGTCAAAATAGAACAATACATGTGTTTAAATAGGTTTGGACTATTCCCAATCCTAATGGACCTCAAATTAAAGATAGACTTCTATCCCTAATAAGACTTGACATATTAGAAACCTAAAGAAAGAAAAATACATAATCCTACCAAAATTGGAATTGACTCAAATAAAGAAGTGAAAATACACCATAAAAACTATTGGACTCTAATATGACGCTTTTGGACAATTTTACCATTAGACTTAAAAATAGTGCGAAAATTGCACCAAGCATTATAGAAAAATAAAAAAATCTCCAAATGGACTTCAAATGGGCCAAACCAAGTATGTAGCTTCTCGCTCCCCATCACTTCCCAACCACAGAGCTAAGAATGCAACTAACCCCCCTGTTGTTGAGCCCAAGGTTGTAAAGACTTAAGGCGGTCATGAGGCGGTTGGTAATAGCCTCACGAGGCGTAAGCCTCAAAGCGTACTGAGGCGTAAGCCTCAAAGTGTTCTCGCAGGGGAAGGGCAACCGGGAGCAGCAGTTCAAGCTCGGGTTCGACCACACCAAGGACTTCCACACCTACTCCATCACCAGCACATCCTGTAAGCAATCCAGAAACCAATCGAGCTAATTACCCGCCCCCCACTCCCACAGATCTCTTACCCATGATTCAAACAATAGGAAGAGAAAAAAGGAAAAAAAAAGAATAGGAAATAGAAATGGGAAAAAACAGGGGATCGTGGGCCAAAGTGGAACTGCCGACTGGGCAAACGGGGATCGTCCGCTCTTCCTGTCAGTTACTCAGTTACGGCAGAGAAAAGTCCTGGAGTTGAAGACTCCTTCCGTTTCTTTCGTGCGGATGACCTATTTTCAAAACTTGGTTTAATCGCCTCAAGGTCGCCTCACTGCCTCAGCGCCTCAAGCCGCCTTAATTATGAAAAAAAACGTAAGCCTCATCTATTTGCTCCAAGGCGTAAGCCTTAAGGCTGTTTGTGGGCGCCTCGCCTTAAGGCGTGCGCCTCACAGCCTTGAGGCGGCGTTTTTTTAAACGTTGGTTGAGCCTACGTCTAGGCTGGGGAAAGATGACCCAAGGCAGCACTTCCTTTCGTCACTTGAGTGCAGTAATGTCTGGGGGTGAGGACACCTTGCAAACCGCAGTCTGTGTTTCGTCCCCACCTAGTCCCTTCTCCCTCGCATGCCTCACTCTACGAGGTTTTGGAGCCAAGTAAGGGTGGTTAGGCGCTAGACCAGCTGCTGCTTTACCAATGTGTGGCATAGCCTCACATGCCTCACTCCTGGAGCAGGAGGTGGCTAGGCATGGGGAAATATTCAGGACTTTAGACGCAGCTGGGCACCCTAACTGCGAGACTAGTGGTTGTAGTTTTGTCATCGTAGCTGGTGTTTCTATGGGTAGAAATGGATGACAACTACTCCTAGTTGACTGGCCAAGTCCATCTGTGTAGTGCCAATTTCATTTCTCGTAGGTCGTGCATATGTTTTCCTTTAGAGGTTTGACCTAGTTGATTGCATGTTCCATTTTACTACTGTGTCATGGTAATTCCTGTCACGATTATTATCGCTTATTAATTATTTTTGCTTTATTATTTGTTACTCTAACACTATTTTGGTTGAGTGGTGGGATCGGGTGATCCCTACTGAACCTATGACTTCGTGAGGCCCATCCCCTACTTTTGCATGAGGGCTCACGAGTGGAGCACCCTTCTCAGACTGGGTCGTAAAGTGCGATGAGTGCACAAGTAGCATCCTCTAATACTTGCTCGGGATATGCCCCATAAGGTTATATACTTTGTGCATGTATTGTCAGTTGAGACCTAGTGAACAATGTAATTTAATTTCCTGTTATGGTTAATTTAGTTATTTGTTCATCTCTTTTGACCGATAATTTCCCTTCCGGTCCTTCGGCTCGTGGGTGGCAGAACAGGATACATGTCCTTAACTCCTTATTAGGTCCAAGATCCTGGGTTGCTATAGACAGCCATCAACCTGATCTACACCCTCTAAGAAACAAGACTACTTCAGCTGGTCCAACCTGCACACGTGGCTTAGTGCCAAGCATATCCATCAAACTCATATATGCAGCATACTACAATCATGTTTTCTTTCATTTTATTGAGGATATCACAGTAGTTGTGCGAATACTGAAATGCAAATAACTTTTGTTTTCGTTCTTGATAAGATGAAGTGGAAACATTAAGTAAGAACAGGCATGTACATAACATTTTTAAAATAAAATAAAATTAAGAAACATAAGTGAGATAGACTTCTTTAACAAGAAATTCAAAAGATCACCTTCTCAGTTCCCTTAACAATAAAATATCCACCGGGATCAAGAGGGCACTCACCTAGAAAAGCAGATCAAAGCAATCAATTCAAAACCCAGACACTTTACAGTATATGTATACACTCAAGAGTTACAGCACAGAAGATGTATGAGATGTTGAAAACAATAGCTAGCTGTGAACAAGACAGTTTTGCAGCAGCCATCTGAATTGGATAGCCAGCTTAAATGAACAGTGTACTTCAAGACAAAGTTGCTTTAGAGATCTGGGAAGAAGTCAAGTCTTATAGTACTCTTTTAGCCATCTCTTTTGGACATCATTGAAATGTGGCACAACTTTACTTGAGTCCTAAAATCAAGTTGGCTCATTCAGCCAGTGACTGTGGCTGAGCATGAGGTGGAGCTTCCTGAGGTCGGGAGTACTCATTCATAGAGAATCTGGCTCTCAAAACGTTTGGGAAGCTGATACAGACTATAGACCCTGAGCAATCAACACTTGTGCAATGAATTTACTCAGGGTTGCAGTCAACATAGTCCCACATGAAACCATGCATCCCTCTTGATCCTCTGGTCTACTGTTGGTTCCCTCAGCCCTCCATCCTTTTCTGCTGCTCCACTCCTATCCACAGCTCCACTGTCTCCCTGCCACTCTGATTTTATCCCCTTATTCCTTATTCTAGAGGACAATGGAAATAGGAAATAAGTTATTCATGGCAATTCTGAACTATTAATCCTTCACTAAATTTGTAAACTACAATTAAACATTTAATAAAAGCTCAAGTATTAATCAAACATCTAAATATAACGACCTGCATGTACCAACATTCTTTTCCATCATGATTCAAAACTCCAGCAATCTTGTTTGTCACATGTACAAAATCCTTGCCCACGTACTGCAAGCAAGTTTGATTTGTTGTGTCATTGTGTGCAGCCTCTTGTTCGAAGCTCAGTAACTTATTTTCATTTTTTATGAATGTTTCTGTGCATATGATCTAAAGAGGAATGTAGATGTAAGATGACTAAACGAATCTAAGTTATCTCGCAACTACATTTCTGGCCTTCCTCTTCAAACACCTGATACTAGGGAATGAAAGGCATCCTTGAGCAGTCTCAGATTTCAAGCAAGAACATTTCTACTGAGAAAGCTCATCCTGAAGCCATTTTATTGTCTTTGAGAAACAATTGTATATTTGTATACCTTCCAACTATAGATTGCTTCATGATTGAAGGCAGGAGTTTGCCACCCAGCTTAGAATCTTAGATGATCTTAGTATAGGGGAATGAAAGGATTGTTTGGAAAACTGTAGGCAGGTTCAGATCTGTGGAGACTAACCAGACAAGAACCTCCAGCTTGTTTAACCAGACAAGAACCTAGTCCAATAGAAACATCCATAAATGTATAAGCTGAGTCTAAAACCAACAAGGTTTTCAGTCAATCATGGATCTGATCTGGAGTTACCAGATCAAACAATTTCTGACAAAATTGGAGGCATGATCCAGAGACACATTTTAAGCGATAGATTATGGGAATGTATCTGTGCAAAGACTACAAAAGATCTCTACATCCCAAACAAAAGAAAAGAAAATTTAATTAATCACTACTTGGAAACATGTTCTTTCATATAGGCTCCAAAAAACTCATGGTACAGTCTTGTTACCAAGTCTATTGCAAAGTGACCTTTTCTAGATATCAACAAAATGGCAGCAGTAAACTTTAAACCTTCTCTAAACGAAAAAGGGTAACAGAAGAAGGATATAAGACCGAAAAGATGTAGGCAACAACATACCAAGTCTGGCGAGTTCAGCTTCATCCTTGCCATTTAACACGCAGCGAAAACTACGGAGCATGATTGGCATCCTTCCAATCACAACACCTTTCTGCAACATAAAATAGTTTAAATCTGAAACAATATCTTGCAACAGTTCTAAGGAAATCATATGCCAGACTTTCTGAATACCTTATGCTCTAATGTCTTTGAGACATTGTTTCCTTTGGTGTATTCAATGTCAACTTTGATTGATGCAGCATACCTTCACATTATCATGGTAACAGATCAATTCTAGAAATCTGAATCAGGATATGGCTATTTTGCACAAAATAGCTATCAGGCATTACGATGTGGAATAGGACTTGGTAGATCAGGATTCATCTATTTTGTATATAATAGATTATGACAAGAATAGGTTTAGGTGGCATCTTTTCGGCCACCAGTACACAGAGAATACACTAGAAAATTGGAGGAAACTATGAGGATGAACCTATAATCTATTCCCTAGGAAAGAGACGTTTAGAAGGTATATAGCTAGTATCCTGCTTCCTGACAATGAGAAGGGCCATTTTGATTTGAGAAAAGCTCCTTTGGAAGTCTGAGACAACTGAATTGAATTGGCAATGCCTATCAATGGGACATGACTTGTGTCAAGTAGAATAGACAGCAGCCATCACCTTTTACTTCAATGTGAAATGGCCAATAGTCTAATGAGTCTAGAAGAAGAAGATTATCTGCCTCATTAAGTTGTGTGTCTAATAATGGACAGGAAAATGAGAATGGTTAGGGATGAATGTCAATGGTGTAATAATAAAGATTCAGCTAGTTATATAGAGAAAGGCTTATTGCACTTAAGTGCAATATGACTAGACACTAAGCCTATGTGGCACCACTCACATAGGGAGTGATAAAGTGGCAACCCAATTATTGGGTGCCACATGGATTAAATGTCTAGTCATATTACACTTAAGTGCAATATGGAAGTGCACTAAGCCTTTCTCAGTTATATAATATGTAAGACATCCTACAACTTATGCAGATCTACAATTATGGTAATGATGATGCCTTTTCAATCTTCTCAATTGAAAGTAGTACCATTAAGCCAATGCTTTTGGACAAAGGACTCATCAGGAAGGCACTGCACTACAGTACTTTCCAACAAAGAGTCCAGTGTGCAAACATTGACTTCTCATGTGCTTCAAACAATTTTATCCTGGCAACATTTGATTTTCTATGAGTAATCAAATGTGATAGACCATTTATTCATGTACTGGACTACTGTATCTTCAAAACAGAAAATAGTATCCACGACCAACCCGTAGTTGCCTTTTTTTTTAGAAATTGGCCGAAGGCCATGTTTCAATAGCCAAAAGGCAAAGGAAAAGCAAAGAGCATACAAAATGAAAGAGAAAACCAGAAAAAAACCAGAAGAAAGGTAAGGAAGAGGGATGACTACCAAGATGGTAGAAGCCCCTACCCCAAACCCAAAAAAACCACCCAATTACAAGGTAAATTTCCTCCACCCCTTCAGCTGATCTAAAATGGCAAAAAAATTGACTGGCTCACCAGAGACACTAAGATGCCACTGATACACAAAAGAGATACAATCATTTAGAATAAGGAACAAGTTTCTGAACTCCAGGTTAAACAACCTCTTATTCCTTTCCTTCCAGATAGACCAGAGCATCGCTGGTAAACACAATTTCCATAGGTCCTCCTCAATTCCTGTGGGTTTATACTTTGGCCAATAATCAATAAACTGATGCAAATTGAGGGGAACACAACATGAACCCGTAGTTCCCTACAAGCCTAAAATGAAGTTAAATTGGTTACTTGGTGAACAGTCCATCCAAACAACATTAAAGGCTTCTGAGGACCCATATCTGAATGCCCAAAAGATATTTGATAACTATGAAAGCAAACTGTTGAACTATACCATCTGCTTGCTAGGATAGTATTGCCAAATGCAATCAGCAAAATTACACCTTTCTTCAAGGAGGCTTCAGTGATCAAAGGTAGATCAGACAGCCTCTCATGTTAAGGGCTGTGCTGGTGGTTGACTGGTCCAATTACTGGAGTTCCTGAAGTATTTCTTCCACACTCTTATTTCTTCCACACTCTTCATCAACAAAACCTATCTCTTCTTCCTCCTTACCCAATCTCTCCATTACCATGCAGGAGCCCATCTTAACCATTCACATATATCCTTCCTCTTTATGAATTGACATGTTCAAATTGTTAGCATGTTGGGTTATTAAGGTCTCTCCACAGTTGAGACTAGCCATGTTCGAACTATTGGGCATGGTTCAGGTCATCCAGCTACTGACCACAAGTGTGGGTTTTTCGATAAGGGGTTGGAAAGGGCACAAGATTTAGCAATCGCAATATCACTAATAAGAAGCCAAAAAATGAAGGCTTACGTGCAGTCCAAAAGACGACACTGATGGGGTGTGAGCCTCTCTGTTGTAAAATCACGTTCCACAGATGGCTCATCGATGTAGATGTTGGTGTATCTGTGACATCCAAAGGTAAAAATGGAGATTAAAATCATGATAACAACTTATCGTTTCTTTCAGAAGAGCAATGGAATGTTACCTTAGGTACAGGCTGGGTTCATAAGAGCACTCGATGCGGTCATTGGCTTTCATTATCTTCTTAATGTCGCAGTTCACAAAGTAGTTGAAAGAATCTATGTGCTGTTTCACCAGGCCCCTCACCTGCCAACATAAGACGATGCCATGATCAGCCAAACGCGACCAAAGATCACATCATTGCAGAACCAGACAAGAACTTAATGCAATTCATCATCATCCACCAAAGTCCACGTCCCACCACTTCACACCATTCAAACATGCAAAATTACACATCTTTTCTCACCGAATTCCACCGCCAAAAATTTTAAAGAAATGACAATTCAACAGATTATGATAACGGAAAACAGCGGACCTTCAAGAAGGCAGGGAGGAGCTGGAACTTGTCCACGGCGGATTTCACGGGGGCAGCAAGGGACTTGACCGTAACCTCGGCACTGCACCCAAACATGGTCAACCTTTACATACAAAAACGGCCACAACCCCAGAAATAATGTAATGGGGTGGGGAAAAGGGGAAATGCAGCATCAACATCACATGTCTCTACAAGAGGGGGAATCAAGTGAAAAAAGAGTCATGCGCAACGAAAGACGTACTCTTCTTGAAAACCCATGATCCTGCTTGTTTTTCACACCTCTCAAGCGGACGCGGCGGTTTCAGAGGAGCAGAAGCAGAAGAAGAAGGGCAAATTGGAGGCGGCTGGCAACGCACGGACGGAAAAGGATCTGATCAGACTATATTACTTGGTGTGGAATGGTAGTGCGCGAATCACTATGTTACGATGCATGCGGTCCGCCAAAACCGCCTCAGCGCCTCTCCTCCCTGTCGCCCGCGTGCTCGCCGCCGCTCGTGCACTTGTGCTTCTCGCCAGCGCCGCCGACTTTAAACCCTCAAAACCCCGCCAAGCCGGACGGAGTCCGGGTTTCCGGTCCGAACAAATCCAATCCGAGCGACCGAATTCTAGCCGGTGCGTGGATTCGGCCGGCCCGGAAAGAAGAGAACTAGTTGGACACCTGTGCGACCGTGATTGTTTATAAATATGTATAAATAATATATATATAATATTGTAAAAATAAATATTTTCATATCAATAAAACTAAGGCTAACATGTAAATGTAGTTGATCAGAATAATCAATAATAGAACATATCTTTCTACAATGTTAACAAATTCAAATATATACTTCTGCAACTATGGAGGCTAAAAAGTTAAAATAATTCCAAATATCAATAAAAAGTGAATAAATGTAAAGTAGAGAATAAAAATAGATAACTTGATATTTATGAACACAAACATCAAAAGTGTTGGTTAATGTATTATGTGAAATATGTCTCAAATTTCATACTTACCCCATCAATTTTATTACTTCTACGAAGAGATCCAACAATAGTGATGGAGATGAGAAAATATCATAAATATCAGAAAAGTTCTATTCTTTTGGACCAAAACCAAACAGAAAAAGTCACAGCTTTTAAACCATAACATCTCAACTTTTAAAATCAAATTTTGGCATTAACAAAGTTGCAAGAAAAATATGTTGTTCTGATAGGATAGCTCCAACCTTGAGATTAATGACCTAAGTTAATTAATCATTATTTTTTTACAATTTCAGATGTACGTTAAAATCGTAAAGCACAAAACTAATCTTTTCAGGAACATAAGCACAAATCAAATTAACATGCACATTAAATTTTATAGACATTAAACTATTATTCACATGAAACAACTTAAACTATTTTAATATGTCAATATGTACATTAAAACCTAAGACCATAATGAGAAGGATTTTAGTACTAATTACATACTTCATATGGGTTAGGAGCATTCAACCAAAATAAGTTCTTTTATTTGAGTTTCAATCTCCTGTAAAACCAAGCAAAATTTCTCTGCAGAAAAAAATCAAATTAGTTGAGCACCCGTGCCATGCACGGTGATTATTTATAAAATATTAAAGTTGATAAAAGTAATATTTACAAAGACATGTAATTTTGTTTGTAAATAATTATGTAGTATAAAACATTGTAAAAAATATGAAGATGAATAGAACAACTAAATAAATAATTTTATGAAGATAGACTTCCACTATTCTTGATATGCAGCATCTAAGATGGAT
Source organism: Colocasia esculenta (assembly GCA_014218235.1). Taxonomy (NCBI): domain Eukaryota; kingdom Viridiplantae; phylum Streptophyta; class Magnoliopsida; order Alismatales; family Araceae; genus Colocasia; species Colocasia esculenta. The sequence goes on along the minus strand of JACBKR010001731.1, from coordinate 25,649 downwards.
TATTCACTACTCTACATATGCAGCTAGCTAGCATTACTATAACTGCGAATAAAATACATGGACAACCCAGCAATTGTTTATGTCTTCCATAAGTACTTTGTTTCATTCTATCGTCTGAAGTGGTGTTGATCAATGTAGTGCATCCTCATTTACCGTAACATCACTTGCAGTCCAATAATCATTGCAAAACTTAGGAGGCTAAAGACATAGTGACTTTGAGATAGCTGAGAATAATTAAATAATAATTTAATCAAAACATTTACCAGATGGACTTACGCTGAGATCAACCATGCAAATTAAAATCTTAAAGTATAAAACTAAACATATCTAATATGCTTATTAACATACGTTATCTAATCAAATAATTGGTGCAGGTGTTTGAAACAACTTAAGCCATCCAGTCCAGTAGAAGAGATTATACAAAGTAATTCTATCCTCCTTATGCAAGTTTTCTGGCCCATAAATAACATTTAGAAGTGTAAAATAAAACTCATAGATCCCTTTATCATAGCACATAAAGTTGCACAACAGTGCAATAGTAACGATAGCACGTAACGATTGGTCGACCATTTATCAACCAAGAGAATATAGTATAGTGATTGTTTGATTGTCATATATTAAATTACGATTGTTATTAAATGGCGCAGAGTGCATGCCATACGCACCCTGATTATGTTACCCTCGCGAGGAAATGGCACTCTTCGGGTGCTCTCCCCGGGACCAAATCGGGACCTATTGCACTGGCATATGATATTGTTTGATATTTTAAACAATCGATTGTATGTCCAAATATAGTACCAAGAATAGATGAGAATAGTAGATGAATTGAAGAGAGAGTAGAGAGAAAGTGAACAGATGAGAGTACACGGATAGTAGACGAGACAGTGACATAATCGTAAAACCACGATAAACAATGATAGTCACAGTTGCATGGCACTGGGTCGGGTGCCGGTAGTCAGGTAGAAGTCACAACTGCCCATTAGCTATGCTATGGACACAGGCTAGATGGTCCAGTGTGATCCTAAGGTAAGAGAGACACACTAAGACCGTTGGATTGTGTTGATCCCTAAGAGTGTAACGGGTTTTAAGAGTACAACCAGCTCGTCGGCAATGGACATGCGTCAAAGCCAAGGAGACTTATGGAGGCCTTGATAAGGAGTCTCTGGTCCTGTCAGGAGTATTCCCAACGGAGAGGTGGTCCATGCCAAGAGAGCGTGTATAACAAGCGTCTGTCGTGCCTCGAGTGCTCGAAGGCCGAGGGAAGCGGTAACTGTGACGCCTCAAATTAATACAAAGTTATCAAGTATGAAGCTATAAGGCTAGCATACTTGCACAAAAAATCACTCAAAGATTTACATTGTTACATGTCGGTACCATTTCGGACATATGTACACCGACAGGGTGTCACTGGATTATGGTAACGAAATTTTAGTTTGAAATACCATAATTATCAAAAAAATATGTTGATTCCAACATTGTAGATATTGAGATTTTTTATGCCGGTTAATGAGGTAAATATGATTTATTTTTAGGACAATTATATCTGATAATATTTATTTCAGAAAATTAAATAAAAAATACTATAAAACTTACCACATTCCAATTAGACTGTGGCTAAATTTTCATTTTGATTGGAAGTCATTTACATATTAAATTAAGATTCCAAAGAAACCTAATGAATAATAATCTATTATGTAACTTGTTTACGTAAGATTAGTTAGTTGTTTTATCTAGCAATAACTTGCATCCAGGTATAAACATGTGTAGCTAGTGGCCGACATGTGTAAAAGTGTATATAGTGTTATTATAAATATATATGTGTGTGTAACAAAAGAAATGATAACTCAAGGATAAGGATAAACATCGCATGCACATGCATATGTAAGTGTGTGCTTGTTATGTAACATGCATATGTGTGAGGTGTTAGACGGAAGTGGAGGTAATGATGAGATAGTTAAGTGGGAGTGTGTGGGAATTGTTTATATGCATGTGCAAGCATATATATATATATATATAGGAGTGGATAGAAAGGGGTGGCGGTGGAAGCACTAGGAGAGGAAGAAACGCGAGGAAGAAAGGAGTTTTTGCAGAAGGAAAAAAAAAAAGCTAGCTTGGTTTTGTGGAAAAAATAAGAAGGAAATAAGGTGTAAGATTGGTACCTTCACATTACCTTAAGATCTTAACGTTTTCTTGATCCTTATCAAGTTTATAAGTTAAGAATTTCAATTAATATAAGAAGTTTCATTTTAAGGTTATTATATGATTCTGGGTCATTTATATAATTATGTAAATTTTCTTATTACTATTGCAGGCCTCTAAAATTTCTTATGAAACTAAAATTTATTAGTATCTTCTCAAAACTTGACATTATATTTGTAGCATGTTATTTGATAGTGAACATGTGATTCAATTTTGATAAGACTAATTTCTTCAATCATTGGGTTCAGAAAAGCCAGAGTAGGTCGACCTATCTATTCATAGTGTCGACCTATCTCTTATAATGTGACCTATCCCTTATAGTGTCGACCTATCCCTCATAGTGTCGACCTACATTCCATAGTGTCGACCTACATCTTCACAGTGTCGACCTATATCTTGCAGAAAGTCGACACTATCCTTCAGAGTGTCAACACTCCTTCTATTCAGGTTGACACCTTGTATTCAGGTCACCTAACCTCTGATTCCAATGATTTAGGTTGACACACCCAATGTTCCAAGTTGACACACCCTGTTAATTAGAATTCTTTCTTGAAAAACTTTTACATGAACTATGATATACTAAATTCCATATTTACTTGAAATAATTATTAAGTTACTCCCTCTTCTAAAAAGTGATTTATAAGGTATTCAGGTGTTAACTCTTACTTGTTAGCTTGTCTCATGTTCTTGAAATTTCACTTGTAATGTCTAAAACTTGGGACCTTTAGATCTCATGGATTTACAATGCTAGAATGAGACAATAAAAGGGCCTGACCTGGTCCTGGGAGGAGCACCCAAAAGTACTTGTGCCCATGGGAGTGTGAATGGTCTGGTGTGGCATTGCACCTAAAGTACATGTTAAAAATTCTAGACATCTGGTTTCAGATATTGTCCGTGTGAGTATTGAAACTCAATATCTAATTGTTCAAAACATGACAAATTCTCACTTCTTGAGAACTCACTTGTATAAAATTGTTTACTTGACTTTTCTTACTTTTTGATTTTATCATTTACTTGACAATACATGCCTAACATCCTCACAGCGACATATTGCTATACATGGTTCAAGATGTTCTATTTAAGCTTGATATACTCTCTCATTTTCATGACAATTTCAGTATACTATCATCAAACTTCTGTACCACTGTTTTTAATGTTTTAATCACTAAACCCTGGCACTGTGATTGTACCTACTGGGCAATTAGCTCATAGGTGATTACAACATTTTTCCAGGTTCTAATGAGACTGATAAGGAAGGGGGCGTGCAAGGGATTAAGGAGTAGACATGAAGAACCACTTTTATCTGTTTATTTTTGTCTCTTTTTGTACAATTACTTGGTATCCACCAAGTAAGGAACTATGACTATGTATATAAGGCTACTGTATGTAAACATCATGTCATGTTTTCCTTCTACCACTACAAGAGGACCAACATTATAAACGAATATATGTCCGCGGCTGACAATTCAAGGACAAAAGAGATATAAGGCAGCGGCTATTGCAGACCGCTGCCATAAAAATATTTTGTCCGCAGTTAGTTGTACTCGTTGACAAAAGTTTAGCATATGTCAGCGGCTAAAATGTGACCGCAGATAATGTGGAGTTAAAGCCGCGGCTTGTTTGACCGTGGATATATAGTCTTCCGCGGCTTTAGGAACCGCTGATATATAGATCTTATGTTTGCAATTCTACAAACCGCTGACATAGAAGTATTAGTCAGCAGCAAGTAGTCGCTGACAAATATAAAAAGTTATTTTATTCATTTTTAAATAAAAAAACTTCAAAACAGAAATATCTAGAACATATATATTTTTTAATAATAAGTTTTTTAGTTTAGTGATTGATATATACATATGTTATTTATATTTAAAATATATATGTATATTTGTGCTATATATATATACTTGTAATATTCTCAAATATAAATATATTATACACAATTTAGTGAACATATATATATATACATATGTGTTTATATATATTTCTATGTGTTTATTAAACTTAAATCTAACATTTAGAATTTGAGAACAGAGTAAATTATATCTTTGAAAGAATATATACCCATGAAGCAAACTCATGATCAACTGATCTCATAGCATAGGCGTGCTAGTCTCATGAGTGAGAACATGTTCTGTCTTCGAGAGTCAAAGGACTTTAAGTCTGTTACACTATTTTACTTCGTCAAACAAAAAGTATGGGGCCCGGGTTTTCAAGTAATTAAGTCTACCTGGGTCCTTAAATAGGTCGATCGACATGTGTCTTCATCCATAGTACTGGTTTAGAATGATGAGTCCACATGGTCAGATTTTAAATATGAATCAAATTCAACCAATTGATTTTAAAGATGAATCAAATTTAATAGAGTAGTTCTAATGTTCGTACTTACAATAACAGAGATCTTGACAAGACATAGTCTCTGATTCAACGATATATATTATATATATATATATATCAATTTTAAATGAGGAACAACAAGTTTGAAACAACATTAAAATGTCATGACAAACACACAGTGTCAGTTAGCAGCAAAATTCTGTCCCTTTGGCTAGCAATGTTTTCCTGAACAACGAATAACCCCTTGTTAAACAAAATAAATCTAATATGTAGAACCTGAGAAGATTATGGATGAACAAGATTGATACTGTTGCTACCTCTTATATAGAGATTTGATATCTTCAACTGAAGGTAAATGGTCTAAGAAAATATCCTGGCTATCCTAAATGTCAACACTCTCAAGCTCAAAATTCTGCACCTAGAATGCTCACTCCATTCAACCCACATTTTTGAAATGAGCTCTTTTCTGAAGCAAGTATGGTGATCTCTCTCTTCAGGAGAATCAGCAGCAACCAACTATAGGTGTAAACTTTCTTGGTCTGCCCTGGTCTAAATGCTCGCCTAATGGCTTGGCGAGATACAGAAGGATTCAGATGAACATCTAAGATAATGACTCTTGATCCTCCTACAAGCGAGATGCCCTCTCCACATGCCTTGATTGAACCAAAGAGGACCTTAGCATTAGATGACTGGTTGAATTGTTCCATCGCTTTTCCGCTATGTTCAGTACTAGTATCACCAGAAATCATAAAACTTTCCTTTCCTGACCGCTAGCCCTTAATCTTGAGAATTAGCCTCTTCAAGAATCTGAGTGGAAGAATGTACTGGCTGAACACAAGCACTTTCTCTCTGGCAGTGTCGTCCATTGACAAAATGTTCAGAACGAAATTTGTCTTTACTCCATCTTGCAAATCTATAGATTCCAAAAGATCGTCAATTCTTGATCTTCATCTGGCACTCCTGTCTCCAGGAGCATAATCAACGCAGTCCTTCAAGCAGGGATGCAAGTACACTGCACTGCCAACTGCACATCCCTTAACTTTCTTATAATTTCTTAACTCTCTGCTAATTTTTTTCTGTTTGGAGCTAAGGTTCAATAGCACAGTGAAAATCAAATAACCTGGTAACTCGTCCAAGAAATCACATTTGTAGTAATGCAAGAAATCACTGAGGCTCGCCTTCTAGAATGATCATCATTTTGCAATGTTTCTTCCACTATATCACAAAAAGTCCCTCCATCTCAGTTTTCAGGTACCTCCTGCCGAAACCTATAGATCTCTACTTAGGTACATTCAAGAAGCTTACTGGGACTTTATCTTCAGAAGCTTGCTGGGCAGACTGGTAGTGTTGACCTTACTGGAAAGTAGTGTCGACACTACTTTTGTAAAAACTATGTAAACTCTGTACAAATGAAAAGTGGGCAATCAAAACATGTCATTATCAGTAAGATATGAAATATTAAGTATCAAAAACATGTCATCATAAAAATCAAAAGCATAATTGTTTGGACATCATTCACAACCAAATGTCAAGACATCATTAAAATCAAAGTATGAGAATGTAGACATCATCAATATGTCATCATCAAAACACACAACTCAACAGATATACATTAATAGATATAGTAATACTTATAAGAGTAAATTAATTAGTGGTCCCTGATTGTAATATATATGGAGGCCCTTACTGTAATAGAACTTATTTAACATACGTACTGTAACATGGGATATATAACATTGTAACGAGTTACAACTCTGTCATGAAACTAAAAAATAAGTAAAATATCTGATAAGGATTCCTCATTAATTTATTATATTTATAATTATAAAAATTAAATATATAATGTATATAGTAATATATATATATTAAAGTTTTTTTTGTTAAAATTAATACATATGGCAGCGGCTGTTAGCCGCCGCCATAAAATTATATGGTACCGGCTTCTGTTAGCCGCTGCTAAATAATAATATATAGCCGCTGCCATATTTTCGCCCCATCCGCCAACAAAAACCCCACTACGTGCTCTCTCACTCGCTCTCTCTCTCTCTCTCTCTTCTCACTCTCTCTCTCTCTCTCTCTCACTCTCTCTCTTCTTCTCGAAGGCCGGCGACGCACCGATGCCTTCCTCTCCCTCCAGCGACGCCCTGACCACGGACGGCAGGATGGTGGCTGCCCACCCCCCACAGTGAGTCCCTCCGGCGGCCCCCACCCCTCCCTCACCGGCCCCCTTCCCTCCGGCGGCCCCTCGCCCCCATGGCGCCCCCTCGCCCACCGTGCAGTGCCCCCTCTCCCCCTCGGCCCCACCCCATCGTGCACACCCCCCAGCACCCTGATGATCAAATTGTCCCCAAGCAATTTAATAAAATTACTTAGTTATTTTGGTGCTTAACAAAACTATACTAATGATCTTTCTATAAGTCTTGAGCACAGGAAATTAAAACAAGGAAAATCAAGCCAAATTGATAAGTATTACTTTTCTGAAGCATTATTGATTTCAAGTATGATATTTCTCTCAGTCCACATAGATTCTATTGAAAATCACAACGATTCCACTGTTTATAACGATTTCATAAGTGCCTTAACGATTCCTTATAGACGAAGAAATATCATTGGATTCAAACAAAATCATTTCCACAACAATTGTTAAGGAAGCGCAACGATTTTCTATCGCAACGATTCCTTTGTTATCGTAATAATTTGCTATCGTAACGATTCCTTTAGTTATCGCAACGATTTCTCAAGCATTCATAACGATTTTCTATCGGAACGATTTTTTAAGTCTTCGTAACGATTTGCCATCGTAACGATTCATTTGGATTATCGTAACGATTTCTCTAGTATTCGTAACGATTTGCTATCATAACAATTTCTTCAGTATTCGTAACGATTTGCTATCATAACGATTTATTCAATATTTGTAACGATTTGCTATCACACGATTTCTTAAGTATTCGCAACGATTTCTTAAGTAACCATAACGATTTCCTTAGTGATCACAACGATTTGTTTCGCGCATCGATTCTTAAGTGATCATAACGATTCTTTAGAAATTACAACGATTTGCTTACATCTCATAACGATTTGGTTATAACGCCTTGATCATAACGATTTGTTTACAGAAAAATAACGATTTGCTTGGATAACGATTTGTTATTAAGTTACAACGATTTGCTCAATAATACACAACGATTTCATAAGTCATAAACGAACAATTTCATATCTATATCGACTTGTTCTTTGACTTATCTTTAAAATGTTGAATAGTCAAAGTCTTCGCGCGTATCTCTCTGACAACTTGCATTTAATGTAATTTGATCTCATGCAGGCAATATCTTCTATTTTGTGCATATCTTTTAAACATCTTTTTAGAACAGCAAATGGCATTACTATTTGATGAACATCTTTCTAACGTTTGTAGACACGCCAATTTTACCTAAATTGGACAAAATCTCGGGTTGACTGTAACGCCTCAAAAGTGACTGCCTTGAATTAACTTTTAAGCATTTTCATATTTCCTATTTTTTTAAGGTTTTTAGAAAATCTTACAAAAAGAGTCTGCAAACGGTTTGAATCGCGTCCAGGACAGGGATGTCTTTAAAAGTGCCATAAATGCGACGTTCTAAAGCGACGCAATTTTGTTGCCGCCTTTCGGAACGCAACGCATAACCGACGTTTAATGGCGTCCTGAAGACTCGTCGCGATTTTAAAGTCAACATTTTATGGCCGTGCCAGAGCGCACACGTTCTGACACATGGCAGGGCCACGTTTCAGTAAGAAATGCATCGTAGCAGTACGACGCGATTCTTAGCCACCCTGTACACGCCATGCCCCTGCCAGGCTTCAAAACTGTGTCAGAATTTGAATTACGTTCAGACAGCACGCCGCGTTTTCGAACCGCCAGTTACAGTGTATCAGAAGAGCAGGCGGTTGATAAACGCGATGCCCTCAGTGGACGCCTTTATGAACGCAAATGAGGTCATGGTTGTCAAATCAATTTGACCTTCTGAAACGCGATGGTCAGGGTCGACGCGATTATTAACATGGTTGCGCGCTGTAATCATCGTGATTTTAGCAAGTTGATGGGACATCAGGCTAACCTTATGAATCGCGGCGAGCCTTGTGGACGCGATTAACCCTTAAAAACGTCGTCTATTCTGGACGCGATTTAAAACAGTTTGCTTATATATACAAGACCTCCGTTTGCAAAGGGAGAGAGAGAGGAGAGAGAGAGAGAGATGGGAGCGAGAGAGCGAGGAGAGGAGAGAGAGAGAGAGTTACACCCAGAGCGGCGAAGCCCTGCCCGACCGACGCCTCAACTTCCGGACTTTCATTCACATTCTTTGGAGGTTCCTGACGTGTAGAGGGCGAGCTTTCGGAGCCGGAGGACGATCCTCGTTTCAATCCCCGAGGAGGTGCCGTCATCCCACTTTTCACGCAGTGGCCACTGTCGCCATCTCTCTCTCCCCTTTTAGTCTTTCCTTTAGATAGTACACATCGCACCGCACACATGCATATCATTTCCTCCCACTTTAGGGGTTTTTAGTCTCGTTCCCAAAAGGTGTGTTCACACCTTTTTATGTCTTTTCATCTGTTTCTTTACTATTTCATTTGCTACACTATAATCTGACCCCTTTTACATGTCTTTTGTCGTGTCTTTGTGCTAGGTAACCAAGCCGAATCTCCTTTGCCGGCCGGCCGGTGGAAGGAGGAGGGTGGACCCACGCACACATCCCGCGTTTTCTACGGATGAAAGGTACGCCTTCTCATCCGTTTCCTTCGGCACCCTCGTGTGCCTGGCGATCGCGGTCCTTTACTTTTTCGTCATTACCACTTTTCCACTCCATACCAACAAACATCGCCTCTTTTTTGTTTTCCCCTTTTACTCCCGCGTACATCACGCCTTTCATTGTGGGACCTGTGTTTTTCGTCGTCCGGTCTTGAAAAGGGGAGCGGAAAACCGCGTCTACAATTTTGCGATCGCGGTGGGACCCTTCTTCATTTTGGCTCGATTACCCCTTTTGGCACCCACGTGTGCCATTTTGTTTCCGCCCCACGTGGCGTTTTTTTAATTTCTACTGTTTACATTAACTGTTAGTTAATGCTTTTCATTTGCACTGTTAGCATAGAAAAATTAGATTAATACAAGTTAAAATAAATACAAAATTTTTTTCCTATAGTTTCTTTTCCATGTTAGCATAAAGTCTTTACAAGGCAATCTGACATTTGAATTTTTCATCTTATCATTTCAATACATCAAATGCAACTCTATATGTTCATTGCCTAGAAAGTTTTTGTTCGAAGGGTTTCTGGTTGAATCGCGTCGAGGGCAGACGACGCGATTCTATGTTGTTGTTCCTTTTTGGAATTTTTTGTGGGGCGGATTTCTGTGTTGAATCGCGTCGAGGACAGGCGACGCGTTTTTATACTTCTGTTTATTTCTGAATTTTTTCCTGTGGGGTTGATTTCTGTTTGATACGCCGTCCAACCCAGACGACGTATTTTTATGCTTGATTGTTGTGCGGCAGCTATACTCGACACTTTTGAGACAGAGTCCGGAGGAGTCGGCTTGGCTCTTACAGCTTCTGCGAGCTGTCAGATCCGCGGCTGATAGAACGGACGCGATTTTAATTGGTGACCACTGTACTGGACGCGATTTTGATCCTGTTTCAGAAAGCTCAGTGCCTACCTTTTATTTCATTTGCACTGCATTTCATCGGTCGGGGGACCTCCTTCCCTCATTTCCTCAGGATCCATACACCCCCTCTCGGTGGGAATTATTCCCTTTTGGACATTTCGTCCCATCAAGCTAGAGAACTCCCGTCGAGACCTCCTAAATCTTCGTACCCCGTGGATTCCCTCACGGCGGACCGAGCTGGTTGTACCCACTTCCGTGATCCGGTTAGAGTACCCTTTTGTGTGGAGAGATTTCCTTAGAAGTGAAGCCTGAAGTTGTCACTTTACCCATATTAGGCTCACTTCCTACTAAGAGAGGCACGCAGTTAATTGAATCCACCTTAACCTTATTCAAATACTTAAGTGTGACGTAACTATCATCTTCAAGTGGTGATCTAAAATTGGTTAATCTTCTCCCGAATTGATCTGAGTAGTTGTTTGGTACTGTTCTTCCGGGTCCTCCAAGGAGATGCCGAAGCGTGACGCCCCGCCGGCCCGGGAAAGGCACGCGAGCAGAGAGGCCGGTCCTTCGCAGTCGGCGGCTCGAGGGAGGACCCCCGACCCTCCTTCTCCGGCTGGGCTGGTGGGTTTCACATCCCTCCTTCACCTTCTTCCCTCTTTCTTTTTCTTTCTAACAAGGGATTTGCCGTTTGCATTTTTTTTTTTTGCACAGGCACGTCGACCTCTGGGGGCGGCGAGTTAGCGGAGAGCATTCCGTGGAGGATGTGGCTCCTCAGGCGACGACGATTACAATCCCACGTTTGATGGGACGCCCTCTCCTGAGGGAGCAGACATTCCCCTGGTAGCTTCTGCCGAGCCGGGTAGATGCGCACCATCTTCTTGAGTCGGCTTTGTTTGCCTATTTTTTTGCTTGTTTGGCCAGCATGGTGCTCATACGTGGCTCAAGTCTGTTTCGCCCTTGTTTCTTTACAGGGTACGTTCCGATGGAGGTTGCTGCGGCAGAGGGCATTGAGCACCCGATTGAGGCTACACCGGTTCCAGGCGAGACGCCCTCGCTACAAGCCATTCAGGACTTGTTGTTGTCTGGGTCGGAGACGGAGTTGCCCGGCTTCTCTGACTTTGCTCCGAACATACTCGAGGGAGGGGGTTGGCAGCGAGCCCTTCACAGCGCGAGTAAGCGATCCCCGCTCTTCTGGCCCTGCCTTTTTGCTGCTTCTGCTTTTTCTTCTTTATGCAGCAAATGATCTTTGCCCTCTTTCCATTTTAGTGGCGGTTACTTCCGCGGTTGTGCTTCCTACCGCTTCTCCACCGGAAGAGGGCGAGGTCGCCCAAGGAGTAGCCGAGGACGCCGATGGTGGGTGTTCCTCCACGATAGCAAGTTTTTCGCCTTTCTGTTTCTTTAACTCGACGTTTGCCCGGGCGAGCGAGAAGGCGAGTGTCCTCACACTTAATGTTGTCTTCATCTCTTTTACAGATGGCGCCGAGATTGTGGCGGAGATGATGGAAACAAGTCCTCCGGGGCTGCTCTTTCTTCCGCAGCGGGTACCCTGCCTCTCCCGGAGGGTGGGGATGGCGCTTCTTTGCCATCTGACACCAGGGTGAGTGACCTGGGTCCCAAGCCTTTTTACGCTTTTCGGCCTTGCTTCCTTTTGTGTTTGTGATCGCCCACCTCCTTTCTTTGGGCTGATCTTTTACCCGTTTTTTTTTTTTTTTGCAGCTGTCGGTGGTGGTCTACCTCCTCCGTCTTCGAACGAGGCGCCGCTTGAGGGACTCTTCTTGTTTCCGGAGCATGGCATCTCTGGCCCGACGCTCCGCAGAGGGGTCAGCGCGCGGGGTTGAGGGTGCTCGACTTCTTCACGGCGTCTGCACATACTGTCATGGAGGAGGTAGCCCCCCATCTGTTGACGCGGTGTGGGACTTCCTGGAGAGGAGTACCGTCGCCTACCACTTGATGGGCTGCCCCGAAATCCTTGGATGGCCGCTGTGGACTCACTTTGGAACGAGGTGAGGCAGAGGCACCAGGAGGCGGCACGCCACAGGGTCCAGGAGCTCACAGCGGAGATTGCCTTGGCGGAGCAGAGGTTCGAGGCTCTTCGCTCGCGAAGAGGGGGCGCGGTCAGCCGCGCCGAGTCTTTGAGGGCCAGCCACGCCGGTTGTCATGCGGATATCGCTGCTCTTCGACGGACGCTTGAGGAGGTCTCATCGCGCCTCACTGAGCGCGAGGCCGCGTCTGTGGCGGCAGCCGTGGCGGAGGTGACCGTCGTGGAGCGGGAGTGCGCGGATTCCCAGGCCGCACTTTTTGCTCTCCAGGCCAGTTTGGCGGACTCCCGGAGAGGAGGGGCTTTGTAGTTTTTCTTCTTTCCTTTCCTCTTCGCTTGTAGCCGATGTATATATTTCACCAGCTACCCCGAGGGCTTGTCTCGGGCTCCTTCACACTTGGTTGAATGACAAACTCAGGTTGCTGCCAATGCTTTTCTTTGACGTTATTGCAACTTCCGTCGCATTCAGGTGATCTTTTAGGGGCTTCATTTGGTATTCCTCCCTTTGGGCGTCGTATTTCTGGCACTCTTTGGTATTTGGTGTGAGCTTTTGTCGCCGAGGCTTGGTCCTTTCTAGCTTATCCTGGCAACTGCTTCAGCCTTTAGTCTGTCCGACAGGTGTGGCCTGTCAGCTTGGGTAGCATCAGCCTGAATGCCGTGTTTCTGACAATCTTCCAGATCTGATGCAGAATTTTAGGGTGCTGGGGCTGGCCCTTTTTTTTGAGGCCTGGCCCAGCGGCTTGCCCCTCTTGCATTCCTCATTCCGGGAGTTGCCTTGTTGGCTTTTCCCAGGCTTCCTTCTTGGCATCTGCTCCTTAAACTTCACGTTTCCCACATTCTTCAAGGTCTGATGCAAGATCTGCTGCGGAGGCTGGCCTTCTTTGCTTGGCTCGGCAGCTGCCTCATTCTGGGTTGCTCGACGGGTGCAACCCGTTGGCTCGAGCGACGCTCCCCTCCCCTTAGGAGGTTAACTTCACATTTCATTCATTTTTTTTTTCATCATTTTTTACATTACCATCCCAAGCGCCCTTTCGGGTTTTCCGGGGATAGCCCTCTATCTTTTTCTGATGCGCCCTTTCGGTTTTCACACCGGGGTTACCTATTTTTGCCTGAGGCGCCCTTTCGGGTTTTCACCTCAGCCGGATTTAGGGGCCTTTTTACCCTCGAACACCCCCCTTTTTTTTCTTGGGGGATGACCAAGTCCGCCGGGACATCTCTATTTTTAGTCCCTCTTTTCTTCTTTTTGCCCTCTTTTTTTGAAGCTTTTAGGGTCCGAGGGCGAACCCCGAGGCATAGGGTTAGCTACCATTTGGGGTTTGCTGGCTAGGGTGACTTGACCAACGACGGTTTGTTGATCAAGAAGGGGGACACAACCGACCTTTTTTAGGTCTGATGGGTGGAAAAGGTTTTGAGGTTAGCCTACCGCTTTGGTTTGATGGCTAGGGGATTTGTTCCGGCCGACCTTTAGGGTTTATTGGCCAGGAGGATTTGGGTTAGCCTACCGTTTGGGGTTTGCTGGTAAGGGTTTGCTCCGGCCGACCTTTTGAGGTTTGTTGGCCGAAAGGGTATAGGTTAGCCTACCATTTGGGGTTGCTGGCTAAGGGATTTACTCCGGCCGACCTCTTGTGTTTGTGCCGAAAGGGGCATAGCCGACCCTTTTGGGGGTTTACCGGCTATGGGATTTAGGTTAGCCTACCGTTTTGAGGTTGCTGGTTCAAGGATTTGCTCCGCCGACCTTTTGGGGTTTATTGGCCGAAAGGGGTTTGCTCCGGCCGACCTTTTGTGGTTTGTTGGCCGAAAGGGGCATAGCCGACCCTTTTGGGGTTTTTACCGGCTATGGGATTTAGGTTAGCCTACCATTTTGAGGTTTGCTGGCTAAAGGATTTGCTCCGGCGACCTTTTGGGTTTATTGGCCGAAAGGGGTTTGCTTCGGCCGACCTTTTGTGGTTTGTTGGCCAGGATTCTGGGTTAGCCTACCGTTTGGGGTTTGCTGGCTAAATGATTTGACTTGGTGAAAAGGACGATTTATCCTCTCTTTTTTTTTTTTCATTACCGGCTCCCGCGTCCTTTCGGGTTTTAACGAAGACCGGCCCCCTCCAGCTTTTTCCAACGCGCCTTTTGTGGGCTTTCAGTTGAGGGGTTATCCATTTTTGCCTGAGGCGCCCTTTCGGGTTTCACCCTCAGCTGGTTTTATGGCCTTTTTGCCTTGGGTACTCTCTTTTGGGGAGTGACAAGTCTGCCGGACATCTCTATTTTTAGTCCCTCTTCTTCTTTCCCCTTTTTTTCTCTTTGAAACTTGGGATCCCATAGCGGGGCATGGAACGCTTGGCTAGGAGATTCGCCGTTTGCATTTAGCCCGCTATTTGTTATTTTTGGTTAAAGACGCGCAGCCTACCGTGGAGGTTTAGCGTTTAGGGGCGTGGGAGGGGTATGGCTTAGCCGACCTTTTGGGTTTTTTTTGGCTAAGAGGGTTTGATTCGGTCGACCACGATGGTTTTGTTGACCAAGAAAGAGTTTTAGCCAACCCTTTTCTGGGTTTATGGCTAACGATTTTGACTTGGTCGACTTGGGTGGTTTGCTGACCAGAAGGAGTTTTAGCCGACCCTTTTCGGGGTTTATTGGCTAAGAGGGGTTTATAGCCGACCTTTTTGGGGTTTGCTGGCCATGGGAATTTAGGTTAGCCTACCGTTTTGAGGTTTACTGGCTAAGGGATTTGACTTGTCGACCTGGACGATTTGCTGACCAGAAGGAGTTTTAGCCGACCCTTTTCGAGGTTTGTGGCTAACGATTTTGACTTGGTCGACCTGGTGTTTTGCTGACCAAGAAGGAGTTTTAGCCGACCCTTTTCGGAGTTTATTGGCTAAGAGGGCTTTATAGCCAACCTTTTTGGGGTTTGCTGGCCATGGGAATTTAGGTTAGCCTACCGTTTTGAGGTTTACTGGCTAGGGGATTTGACTTGGTCGACTTGGACGGTTTGCTGACCAAGAAGGAGTTTTAGTTGACCCTTTTTCGGGGTTTGTGGCTAATGATTTTTACTTGGTCGACCTGGGTGGTTTGCACCCTTTTCGGGGTTTGTGGCTAAAAGGATTTGACTTGGTCGACCTGGGTGGTTTGCTGACCAAGAAGGAGTTCTTTATGGGGAAAACTTTCACCATTTTTTTTATTTCATTTCATTTTTTTTACCAACCTTGGTCCCTCTTCGGGCTTTAGCCAAGGCTGGCCCCCCTTGACTTTTTCCAACGTGCCTTTTGTGGGCTTTCACGTTGAGGGGCTATCCCCTTTTTGCTCGGGGTACTCTTTCGAGTTTCCTCCCCGATCGATTTTTAGGCTCTTTTGCCCTTGGGCACCCCTTTTAGGGAGTGGCCAAGTCTACCGGGACATTTCTATTTTTCGGTCCCTCTCCTCTTTTTTTTTTTTTTATGGGAGCATGCTCTTCCACTTTGACCCAATTTAGGGTATGGCGGGATCAAGAGGTGATTACTCTCGAATTCGTGCTCAGGAGCAAATACATTTTTAGATGTTTGCCATTTAATGCGGGAAGGGGCGGCCGCCAGTATGGGTCGCCAGCTTGTATCCCCCGCCTTCATAGACTCCGGTAACCCCGTGGGCCATGCCAATTTGGCTGGGGTTTGCCACTTGATTCGCCTGCCATGACCTCTCTTTGCTTGGACCATGACAAGGTCGCCTTTCTTGAAAACACGAGGCTGACTAGTTTATCGTAGGCTCGAGTCATACGGGCTTGATAGGATTGGAGGTGTTGTAAGCTTCCAACCTCTTGCCTTCCAGGTCAGACAGTTCCTCCAACCTTCTTGCAATTTCTTGCCGTTCCTCGGGTTGGAGGTCATTATGGATGGCCACCTTGTAGGACGACATTTCAATTTCGATGGGGAGTACGCTTCAGCTTTGTACACCAAGGAGAAGGTTGAGCACCCGGTGGGGTCTTGTAGACTGTCTGGTATGCCCATAGTGCTTCATGTATTTTTCCCCCCACTCTCGTTTGCGGTTGCCGACTATCTTGGCAAGCAATTTGCACAAGGTCTTATTGAAGGCTTCTTCTGCCAGACCGTTGGCTTGGGGGTTGTAAGATCGTTGACGCCCTCACAGTCTATATGGAATTTGGCCGCCAATGCATATATCGTTTTTTTTGTTTTGAAGGGTGTACCGTTATCTGATACGATCCGGTGAGGGGTGCCAAACCTGTAGATCAGGTGCTGCTTGACGAATTTGGCCAGCTACCCCCGGTCACCTCCCAAAGAGGGATTGCTTCTGCCCATCGGAGAAATAGTCTGTGGCTGCAGGATGACTTGTGGCCGCCAGAGGATGGTGGGAAGGGCCCCACGACATCCATTCCATTCGGCGAAGGGCCACGTAGGGGCAGTTGGATGCAGTTCGTTCGACGGTCTTCTTCGCACCGAACTGAAGATCTGGCATGGTGACATGCACGCGCGTACTGGACGCAATCCGTGTACATGGTCGGCCAGAAGAAGCCTTTTAGCTTGATGTTGATTTTCATCTTGTCTCCCGCCTGATGGGCTCCGCACAGTCCGGAGTGGACTTCGTGCATGATGACTTTGGCTTCTCTGGGGGAGAGACATCGGAGGAGGATAGACTTGTCTTTTTCATGGACAAGCCGATATAGTTGGTCCCCGATCATTTGATATGACGTGGCCCGCTGCAACATCTGGACCCTTCAGCCCGGTTTGGGGGTAGCCAACCGTAGAACACTGGGCATCAGCCCTATGTCGGACGGTTATGCCCAGTTCTCCTTCAGGAGGGAGCTTTAGAGCAGACGCCAATTGGCTAGCGCATCCGCTTGAGAGTTTTGCCCTCTAGGGACGTGTCCGATTTCGAACAAGTAGAATCTCTCGTGGAGCTTCATCACTTTGGCATGATAGGGAATCAGTTCCTTTTTCGAACGTCATAATCTCCCAGCACTTGACGGATGACCAGCGTGAGTCCCCGTAGATTTTTATGCATTTGATGCCCATTTCGGCAGCCAGTTGAAGTCCCACGATCAGCGCTTCATATTCGCTTGATTGTTGGTCAACGGCTTCATGAGTGCACATGAGTTGTGCAGTATTCCCCTTTGGAGTCACCAGGACAATGCCCTCCCGGAGGTATAAGTTGTGGTGCCATCATCTTGTTTAAGCACCCGGGAAGCACCATCAAAGTAGAGTTCCCAATGCGGTAGCTCTACGGCGAGAGTATTCCCCACTTTCTTGACCGAGACTTCTTCTTGTTGAGTCTCCTCCTCGTGAGGGGGTGAGAGTGTTTCCTCCTCCGGGAGTTTGAACTCGAGGGGAGAGCCGGCTGGGAGTGGATGCGTTGCCAAGAATTCGACCATGCCTTGTCCTTTGATTGCTTTTCTGGGGACATAGGTGATATCAAACTCCATGAGGAGCAAGGCCCATTTCCCATCCTTCCCGACAACACAGATTGGGTGAGAAGCGCTTTTAGTGGGTTTATCCTCGAGATGAGCTGACTTGATGGGCTAGCAGGTAATGCTGCAATTTTTTGACGGCAAATACCAGTGCCAGACACACTTTTTCCACCGGGGAGTATCGGTGCTCCGGCCCTACCAGCATTCTGCTGAGGTAGTATAGCGGCTGCTCTTTGCTTTCTTCATTTGTTTGTGCTAAGAGCGCTGCTCCCAGCGACGTTTCCGTTGCCGTGATGTAGAGGATGAGCGGCTTTCCTTTCACTGGGGCCCCCAAGACGGGGAGTAAACATACTCTTAATTTCTTCAAAGGTATCTTGGCACTCTTGGTCCCATATGAACGGGACCCCTTTTCTTCATCAGCTTGCTGAAAGGGGCGCACCTGCCAGCGAGGTTGGAGATGAACCGCCTTATGTAGGCCAGCCTTCCTGGAGAGATTTCAGCTCCGTTAAGGTTTCGGCGGCGGCAGTTTCTCTGATGGCTTTGATTTTGACGGGATCAATTTCTATCCTGCGGTATTTGACAACGAAGCCGAGGAATTTACCGCTCGAAACGCTGAAGGCGCACTTCATCGGGTTCATTTTCAGTTGATGCTGGCGAAGTCTTTCGAAGACCTGGCGTAGATCGCCTAGATGGTCTTCCCACCTTTGGGTCTTGACGACCAGATCATCACGTAGCACTCGCCAAGCTATGGAGCATTTTGCCAAAAATCTTGGTCATGGCCCGTTGGTAGTGGCTCCGGCATTTTTTAGGCCGAAGGGCATTCTTTTGTAATTGTAGATCCCTTTGGGGGACCTAAAGGCGGTATGACCTTTATCTTTGGAGCCATACAAATTGATTGTAGCCCGATGACCCGTCCATGAAGGATAGTGCTTCGTGCCCAAAGGTCATATCGATCATTGTTTCCGTGATCGGGACCGGGAAGTCGTCCTTTGGGTAGGCTTTGTTCAAATCCCTGTAGTCGATACAGATTCGGACCTGGCCATTCTTCTTCTTTACTGGCACTATGTTGGCCAGCCAAGTTGGATAGATGCATGGCTCGGTGAAGTCGACTTGGGAGGTCTGTCCACCTCGGCATTTACTTTCAGCTCCGCTCGTGGCGCATACGCCGTTGGCTTGCTTGACCGGCTTTGCCGTGGGGAGTATGGATAACTCATGTTCAGCCATAGAAGGGTCGAGGCCCGGCATTTCTTTGTACGTCCACACAAAACAGTCCTTGAATTCCAGCAGGAGTTGCCGATACGACTGTCTTTCTTCCGTTCAAGAAAGCGCTGACGAAGATTGGTCGGGGTTCTTTTGGTTCAGGAGCCGGGGCATTGATATGGATGACGTTGGCCGATGATTTACTTGGTCCCAAGCGTAAGGTTGCGGCGGGTCGACCAAATGGTCGTTCAGCTGGATGAGGCGACCCTGGACCAGCTTCTGTACTTCATTCTTGAAGACGTAGCAGTCTTGGATGGGATGCCCCAGCATGCGGTGATAGAGGCAGTAATTTGGCTCATTCACCTTGTCCGCTTCGCTTGCCCTTTTTGGGGTTGGAAGCGTTATTAAGTCGTTCTCCATACAGAACTTGAAGAGCTTCCTCGTTTGGCTCTTTCTGAAGGAGTACGGCGTGCTCATTCGCTGCTGCAGCGTCAACGGAGGCGGCCTTCTTCTGCCTCTTACTTGAAGCATTGGAAACCGTGATCTTCTTCCCCTTACTTGTGCGGAGAAGTCCACAGCGTTGACCTCTTTGCCAGCAGCACGCTCCTTGTTGGGCTTGCTCTTCGAGGGAGCTTGCATCGGGTTGTCGGCGAAGAACATTTCGATCTCTGCGACGACCGAATTGAGCTGGTCTGTGACGGAATGCCTTACTTAAGCCCGTTAAATCGGTAACAAGCTTGATAAGGATCCGCCTCCCGCGAACCGGCCGAGCCTGCTCGCTAGGGATACCAAACCACAGTCCGTGTAAACACAAGGAACACACCATTATATATATATATTTCACAAGATTACATAGCCAAATTTCCATAAAGACTGAAAGTAAGAACAAGAGCTGGGGCATACCCCAAGGTACAACTGAAGAAAATAAACAACTATCTACACAACACCGCTGGAGCTGCTACTACACAGCTGGAGGTACCGACCCTGCACTACTACGACGCGGCTCTGAACTGGACGACGGTCGTGAAACGTCCTCCTCGCTCTCACCTGTGGGGTAGGGGTGACCTCGCTAGTCACTGGCTCAGTAGGGAACTCCCCCACACCGAGCAACCCAAAACCACAGGTACGGAAGAAGTAAACAGTACCAACAATTTATAGAACAGCTAAGCAGGATATAAAAGCTGTAAAAGTACTCACCGTCTGCCGACTATGAGAACAACTTTAATAATTAACGGCAAACCAGTACAGGTGTACAAGCTAAAGTAGAGACAGCCAACACGAGTCACGTGAACTGGTTCGCGACACCAGAAACTGACTCGGACAAGCTACACAGGTCTACCTCTCAGTCTCGCAGCCACAGACGAAAGGTCCAGCTGCCGCTCCACGTGAAAAGTCAAGCAACTGTGGAGACCAACTAAACACCACCACCTGCGGACCATACGGTCACAGGCCCATGCCTGGCACATCTAGAGATCCTGGCCCGGAACACTCTAGAGTGAGGCACTGGAAAAGGACTAGCTGGGGACCATTGTCGACTACTGGTGTCCGTACCCCCAACTACGAGCGCGCTACAAGTGACTAAAGACAACACAAATGTCACTGTCCCACTGTCGTCTTTTCCCTCAGCCGGACGTGCAACTCAAACACAAGAGTGAGGGTGTCCAAGTCAGACGACACAGACCTCGACGGTACAACACAAGTACCGGGACAAAGCCCCGAGCTAACAGCCTGGCTCACAAGAACTTGGGCACCCAACTGGAGAGGTAACACGGTAGGCGTCGTACTACTCGCCACGTACACAAAACCACATGCACGTCACCCACAACCACGTGAAACGTCACGTAAACCTCAAGTACACATCCACCACACGTGAACTCAACTAAACTCGCGTGAACAATACGCAACCACGGAAGTAAGTAGCTAACTGCTACCTTGTATGCTAAACACGGAACTATGTGCCTCAGTGTACCACAGGTGCCGACGCACCATTCATTATCGATAAATACCGTAACACACCATTTTTACTTATACACATGCTGACGGCAACATCGATTGCCGCTTATGGGAAGTAAACGGCAAGGGATCTGGCCGTTTATATCCCAGCTGATGAACCTGGCGACGAACGATGTTGACGCCAAGATCTTCACTTTCTACTCCTGCAGAAACCCTAAACCGATTCTACAGGTTCTTCAACCGTTAAAACAATGGAAAACATACAGACGTAGTTCCTCTAGCATCCATGTACCATAATTAAACTATAACAGTATGCTTTACTACTCAAATTCATCAAACCCCATTATCCCCCCATGGATACCACGACCCGAAATCACCATTTTCATGCAGATTCATGTTATCTGACGTTATTATCCCGACCTATAGAGATTACAGGGGTCATTCCCTACCTCAGTACACGCTAAAACCTCCCGCAATCTCCCGGTTCACACTGAACCCTCCGCGAGCTCCCACGGGAATTGCACCACGCCACGGAGTTTCCTCGCGCGATTCGGCAATGCCACACGTCCCACGATCCTCCAAGCACCCTTCAGTACCCGCTTTAGGAACACGGGGGCATGAAGCTGGGGCAAGGGAGAATGAGAACCAGGTAGAAAACCTGCTCTCGGGTGACCCTATAACCTGCAGAATTCTCAGGTTGCATCAACCCCTCTGCCGCCAATGGCAACTGCCACCCTAACGTCCACATCTTGTGCCGCCAAGATCATGCTTAAATGACAACCTATCTGGACGCCAACTACAACTCAACTGCAGCAGTCCTATTTCATTTCAGGACCAACCTGCACCTTACCTGTGCAAACCACACATTCCACACAACCAACTCACACTGGCCTCACAACGGCACCACAACCACAGCACACACGATCCGCATGGATCGAAAAGCACGTGACGTTACATGGTCAAAGCCCTTGATATTTGTGCCCAGCAGCTTTCACTCACTTGGGCTTCTAGGCCCCTCCGACAGATGGTTATAGCATCTTCTTGCATCGTGGGTTTGTCGCACCTCATGCTGAAGTCACGCCACCGCTTGATGAAGTCGAGTGCCGTTTCTCCTTTCCTTTGCTTGAGGGAGCACAACTCTACAAGCAACACCTTTCTCTCGGCCGTCTGGAAGCGGTCGATGAATTTCTTTGGAGCCAGCCCAATCGACAATGGAATTGGGCCTTAACCTCGAGTACCACTAGAAGGCGGTACCGTCAGGGACGTTGCGAAATAACGGAGGAGATAGGATTCGTCGAATGCCAACTCTCCCATGGCCGTTATATAGTAGGGCAGGTGCTCATTTGGCAAGCCCTGTCCGTCGAACTTCTGCAACTTTGGCGCCTTGGGAAGTCCGGTGGCAGCTTCTTGAATTGATGGTGGACAGGGTATGGCACACTGTATAGATCTACAGTGGCGGTCCCCTCACCTCGTTGGGCGAAGCGGTCGTCCACGATCTTTTCGATCATTCGCTGCTGGGCCACGATATCTTCGGCCGCGGAGGCTTGGGAGTTTATGCCCCTACGCGGCGGTTGGACCGGATCGACGGTGTAGTCGTTAACCACGGCCGTGCGTGGATTGACATCGGGCAGGTCGCCTTGTTGATGTCTTGCCCGAGCATTTTGGTTTGCCGTCGGCACTTGGCGGCCACATTTTCCCCTGCCTGTTGCCCTCGCTCCGTCAGAAGGTTGGCATTTTAGCCTGCCAGCGCTGTATGAAATCATACTTGGCGTCGTCTTCCGTCATTGCTTGGAAGGCGGCTCTGGTTGGCGGCATAAGAACACTTCGGCTTGGCCCCCGTCAGCCGGCAGTTGTTGATCTCCGAGATGGAGGCTGGCGACTTCGTCTTCTTCCCCTCCTTCGAGGTCCAGCTGGACCTGCTCCGGGAGGGTCCTTTGGTCATGCTCGAGTGGAGGCTCGAGAACTTGCCCCAGGCTCAAGGGTCCAGCTTGACTGCCTTGCTGCCCTTGGGGAGGTCTTCTGGCAGGGTTCCGGGTATATCGGGCAATGACTTCGCCCTCCTAGCCGGGTTCATCTATCCTGAATGCTCCGAGAGGGACGCCGGATGGCTCAGCCGCTTCTCTCTTCCAGAAGCTAGCAGTGAAGATTTTCATGCCTCCACCTTCTTCAGATGTCCGCTGCACCCTTCGCTTCTTGGGCCTCTGGGTGTTTGGACGGAGTGTCGCTCCAAGTCTACTAAAGACTGAGGTGCTCAGCCTTTCAAGACTGAGACCTTAGGCGTGGAAGCTTCAGCGCGACTCGCGTCTCCTTCTTCAGCAGGTTCTGCTTGGGTGGAGATGAAGTTGGGCTTCCGGTACCCCCTCCTTTTATGTCCGCGAGGACGAGGAAGTTCGGGGTCCTGAGCTTTTTCTCGCTCAGATGTAGCCTTCTTGGAGCCTTCAGCGGGTTGGTCCCTCTGGCTTGCTTGATTTGGCGGGCTCCTGCTTGGTCACCCCACATTTGCCTCATTTTGCGAGGCGGCTGGGGCGCCGAGCTTGATGCCTGCCCCTGTCGGGCTCCTTTTGGGGAGTCCCGTTCTTCTTGCCGTGTCCCTTGGAGGGGAGCGAATTTGTTGGAGGTTGCCACCATGGGGACGCTTCTGTCCCAGGGAAATATCGACTCGCCTCCATCGAGCCTGACGCGGATGTCTCCCACGAGCACGGTCTTGCTGGAGTTGGAGACGATCGCGTGGGGCTTGTTGCGTCCCTGGCGCTGTCCCCGTTTTCTAGGGACTGCGACGCAAGAGATGTATTCACCGAGATGACTCGGCCTTGGCTTGGGCGGGGCTTGATGCCCCTGGCTGCATTGCATTAGCTTTTGGCGTCGTCTTCGAAGTAGCTTGGACGGCGGGGACCACCCCTAGACAGTAGGGGGATCCACCACAGCAGGAAAGTCACCGAACACGATCGGAACGGTGAGGTAGCCACACTTGGCGTGGCAGGCGACGATCAGCGGACTGTAGGTGACGGCGGCCATCGAGCAAGCTTGAGTTTGCAGGTGGAAGCGAGCGTTGGATGCCGATGTTCGCTCCTTGTACCTGTGGTGTGGAATGTAGTCATCTTATATTTCCATATCGGCATAGGTCTTTTTACATATGCATGGAAGGTAGGAACAGTCCCACCGAGCGTGCCAGATTGTTGGAACGTGGATTTTTTCTTTCTTTTAACTTTAAAAATGAATTTCGCCCCGGAGGGTTCCGTCCATTGTCTTTTTCGCTTATGCGGTGTGCCAGACTGTTTACGAGAAACAGACAAAGAGATTTATTTTTACGATGGATATTGGGTGCGAACCCTGATACCCTCGAATTTCATTTTATTTATTTATTTTTTTCCGCGTGCGCTCGCGTTTAGGGCGATTGGAGTGGTCGTGTACTGGACCGTTCCCCATCGACCGAAGTCAATGTTTCATTTACATCGAGTATGACACTCGAATACCTTCAGATGCGTAATGTTTTAAAAGACCGTATGCCGAAATTTAAAGGAAAGTAGATGACAAATAGATTTCCGCAATTTCATTCAAGCATGCTCATGTCATTTATATTCATGACATTTTACATCGGCGCCTTTAGTGGATTTTTCTACCTCCACTGGGAGATTACACAATATTTCATGCACATGGTGTCAACGACGGGGTGTTTGTGCCTCCGTCAGACATTACACAGCATGGGGGTTACATCGATGTCCGTGACGGCGTGTTTGTACCTCCGTCGGACATTTACAAGATGTGCGGGTTGTATTGGCGCTCACAACGAGGTGTTTGTGCCTCCGTCAGCATTTACAAACTTGTCGGGCCTTTAATGCCTGAGGCGGGGTGTTTGTGCCTCCGCCCGGCATTTTCGACAACTTGTTCCTTTAAGTCTACGACAGGGTGTTCGTACCGCTGTCGACAACATTGCCTCTACGTACATCTTTGATGACGCCGGAGGATACAAATGCGGGGGCATTGGCCGTGGTCATGTGACAACCTGTGCGTCTGCTTGCGGACGAGGCGCAGGGCCCGAACGCTGAGGACAGAGCACCAACGGACTCGAGAACCTTCCCCAACACGTGCGGCCTATTTAAGCTCGCACACGGACCAACTGAGGTGTTTTGCAGTGTTCTTGTGTTTTTTGCAAACGTGTAGGCCTTTGGGCGTGTCGTTGCAATGGGGGTATGCCCCCTATTTATAGGATTTTGGGGGGGGGGGGAGGGCATACCGGCGGGGGTACCCGCCCGACGGAGGCTTGGACGCACGAGCGTCGAGGAGGCGAACCGGCGGAGATGCGCGCAAGGAGTCGGACTGGCGGGGTGGCCGCAGTCAGGGGCCCTGACCCGCGCCCCCCTCCTACTGGCGGGGGGCCTGACTGGCGGCCTCCCCCCTTCTGGCGAGGGCTGACCGTGCCCCCCCTTATTGGCGGGGGGGCTGACCGGCGGCCCCCCCTGCTGGCGGGGTGCTGACCGGCGGCCCCCCCTCCTTACTGGGCGGGGGGCTGACCGATCGGCCCCCCCTACTGGCGGGGGGCTGACCAGCGCCCCCCTGCTGGCGGGGTGCTGACCAGCGGCCCCCCCTGCTGGCGGGGGGGTGTGAACCCGAAAAAATCGGGGCTTAAACAACCCCGGGCGACAAATACGCCCTGGGAGAACCGGGATAAACTCCCGATCTCTCCCCCTCGGACATTGGAAACAAACAAGTCCGAGTACTCGCGTCAATTCGGGGCGACCCGAAAGCGAGATGCCCGAGAAGTCTTCGTCGACGAAGGGCACGTACCCCGGGTGTCAGAAAATCCACGTCCGGAGCGGAGTTCGAAGTCGCGCCGAAGCCGAAGGTTCCGAAGATCAAATGCACGTGTCCCTCAAAAACGAGGACAAACGCACGTGAGACGGCCGAGGAAG
>JACBKR010001730.1:0-43109 GCA_014218235.1 Colocasia esculenta | reverse complement strand
TAAATTTAAAATATGTGATTATTTCTCAAGTTGAATTAGAAACTATTTTTAGATCTGTCGTTTCTTGGGTTTTTTTAGATCCATCATTTCAACGCCCAACCCAATCCGGGAATCCAAATTAGATTTCGTCAGTTCGCACACGTCATTTGAACCCACCCGGTCGTGTCGGAGTGAACGACATGCCGATCAGAACCCTATTTGGGATTTTGGACCCCCGGATTGTGTGTTTTAACCCTTTAGACTTGGATTTTTTTAGATCCATCATTCAACGCCCAACCCAATCCGGGAATTCAAATCGGATTCTGTCTGTTCGCACACGTCAATTGAACCCACCAAGTCGTGTTGGAGGCACACCAATCAGATCCCTATTGAATTTTGGACCCCCCGGGTTGTGTGTTTTAACCCTTTAGACTTGGTTTTTTTAGATCCGTCATTTCAACGTCCAACCCAATCCGAGAATCCAAATCGGATTCCGTCAGTTCGCACATGTCAATTGAACCCACCCGATCGGTTCAGAGTGAACGGCACGCCGATCAGATCCCTATTTGGGATTTTTAACCCCCTGGTTATGTGTTTTGACCCTTTGGACTTGGGTTTTTTTAGATCCGTCGTTTCAACTTCCAATCCAATCTGGGAATCCAAATCGGATTCCGTCAGTTCGCACACGTGAGTTGAACCCACCGGGTCGGGTCGGAGCAAACGGCACGCCGATCGGATCCCTATTTGGGTTTTTGGACCCCCAGGTTGTGTGTTTTGACCCTTTAGACTCTGGTCTTTTTAGATCCATCATTTCAACGCCCAACCCAATCCGGGAATCCAAATCGGAATCCGTCAGTTCGCGCACGTCAATTGAACCCACCCGGTCGTGTTGGAGCAAACGGCACGCCGATCAGATCCCTATTTGGGATTTTGGACCCCCGGGTTGTGTGTTTTAATCTTTTAGACTTGGGTTTTTTTAGATCCGTCATTTCAACGCCCAACCCAATCCGGGAATCCAAATCGGATTCCGTCAGTTCGCACACGTCAATTGAACCCACTCGGTCGTGTCGGAGTGAACGGCACGCCGATCAGATCCCTATTTGGGATTTTGGACCCCCGGGTTGTGTGTTTTGACCATTTAGACTTGGGTTTTTTTAGATCCATCGTTTCAACTTCTAACCCAATCTGGGAATCCAATCGGAATCCATCAGTTCGTACACGTCAACGGAACCCACCTGGTCGTGTCGAAGCAACGGCACGCCGATCGGATCCCTATTTGGGTTTTTGGACCCCCAGGTTGTGTGTTTTGACCCTTTAGACTCGGGTTTTTTTTAGATCCGTCATTTCAAGGCCCAACCATTCAGGGAATCCAAATCGGATTCCGTCAGTTCGCACACGTAAATTGAACCCACCCCGTCCTGTTGGAGCAAACGGCACGCCGATCAATCCCTATTTGGGATTTTGGCCCCGGGTTGTGTGTTTTAATCTTTTAGACTTGGGTTTTTTTAGATCCGTCATTTCAACACCCAACCCAATCCGAGAATCCAAATCGGATTCCGTCAGTTCGCACACGTCAATTGAACCCCCGAGTCGTGTCAGAGTGAACGCACGCCAATCAGATCCCTATTTGAGATTTTGGACCCCCGGGTTGTGTGTTTTAATCTTTTAGACTTGGGTTTTTTTTTAAATCCATCATTTCAAACCCCAACCCAATCCGGGAATCCAAATCGCATTCCGTCAGTTCGCACACGTCAACTGAACCCACCCGTCGTGTCGGAGCAAACGACACGCCAATCAGAACCCCATTTTGGATTTTGGACCCCCGGGTTGTGTGTTTTGACCCTTTAGACGAATTGTTTTAGATCCGTCATTTCAATGCCCAACCCAATCTGGGATCCAAATCAGATTCCGTCAATTCGCACACGTCAATTGAACCCACCCGGTCGTGATGGAGCAAACGGCATGCCGATCAATCCCTATTTGGATTTTGGACCCTCGGTTGTGTGTTTTAATCTTTTAGACTTGGGTTTTTTAGATCCGTCATTTCAACGCCCAACCCAATCCGGGAATCCAAATCGGATTCCGTCAGTTCGCACATGTCAGTTGAACCCACCCAGTCATGTAGGAGCAAATGGCACGCCGATCAGATCCCTATTGGGATTTTGGACCTCCGGGTTGTGGTTTTAACCCTTTGACTTGGTTTTTTTAGATCCATCATTTCAACACCCAACCAATCCGGGAATCCAAATCGGATTCCGTTAGTTTCGCATACGTCAATTGACCCACCCGGTCGTGTCGGAGTGAACGGCACGCCGATCAGATTCCTATTTGGGTTTTTGGACCCCCAGGTTTTGTGTTTTGACCTTTTAGACTCCGGTTCTTTTAGATCCGTCATTTCAAGGCCCAACCCAATCCGGGAATCCAAATCGGATTCCGTCAGTTCGCACACGTAAATTGAACCCACCCGGTCGTGTTGGAGCAAACAGCAAACCGATCAATCCCTATTTGGGATTTTGGACCCCCAGGTTGTGTGTTTTAATCTTTTAGACTTGGTTTTTTTTAGATCCGTCATTTCAACGCCCAACCCAATCCGGAATCCAAATCGGATTCCGTGAGTTCGCACACGTCAATTGAACCCACCCGGTCGTGTCAAGGACGGCACGCGGATCAGATCCCTATTGATATTTTGGACTCCCGGTTGTGTGTTTTAATCTTTTAGACTTTGGTTTTTTTTAGATCCGTCATTTCAACGCCCACCCAATCCGAAATCCAAATCGGATTCCGTCAGTTCGCACACGTCAATTGAACCCACCCGGTCGTGTCGGAGCAAACGACACGCCGCGATCAGATCCTCATTTTGGATTTTGGACCCCCGGGTTGTGTGTTTTGAACCTTTAGACGGGTTTTTTAGATCCGTCATTTCAATGCCCAACCCAATCTAGGAATCCAAATCGGATTCCATCAGTTCGCACACGTCAATTGGGCCCTCTAAAATTTATTGGACAAAAATAGGGATTTTTAAAAGAAGAATAATAGGAAAATATCCTAAATTCGTAACTTAAATATTACCTAATAGAAAAGGGGTTTGAAAGTATTAAAATGAGTAATTTGGGTTGGAATTAGATTCCTAAACCACCCTAATATGTTGGCCACGAAATTTCATCCCAACCTAACCCAAATAGGAGGTGGAAAGCTTAGAAGGAGGATAGAAATAGGAAATCTCGGAATTTAATAGGAATTAGAGTCCTATTAGGAAATAGAAACCCAACAAGCATAAATACACTCTAAACTCTCCAAGGCCGGCCCTAACATGTCGCTGGGGCTTGTTGGATGAGGAGAGAAGGCCAAGGAGGGGAGAAATTCGTGACGAGAAGGCTGGACCAAGCTCCACCCCTTGTTCTTCAAGTTCTGGCCCTAGAAGAGAAAAAGAGTCAAAGGTAAGCATTCTCACGAGCAAAACTAAATTAATTCTGTCTGTAGATTGTTCCAAACATCAGGAACAAAACCCCTCTTGTCTCATAATTTATCATCGAGCCAATCTTTTATTCTGGATTTTCGAAATTCTGCAAACACCATGACCCCGAACCATCATGTCTAATCTATATCTCCATGTATACTCGACCCCATGCCATGAAATTTTAATTGGAGATACTGATGGATGTTAGACATCATTTGCCCATGAAAGCCCTAATTTTCATCCATCCTACTTCTCGAATTAATTCTTTTATCTCTACTGTACACTGTACCACGTTCTTTGTGAATAAACTCGTTTGAAGCATGCCGAGACCATGTCCACTTGCAAATTCCTATTTACTGGAAGTACTCTTGTATGTCTAGGCCCGATAGGTCACATTCTCAGGGCCCGTCGTGACACAGTACCTGTCGCGTTCAGAACGCGACAAGCCACGCCGTCTCGTTCTGGCCGCCTGACCTGACCGATCTGTCGTGATCCTCAAACAATCCTATCGCATTCTGATCAGATCCTGCCGCGACTCTTACATGGGTATGTCGCGATCTGGAGTTATTCATGAAAACCCATGATTTTTGATACTCTAACCCTCTACTGTGTTTATACCCCTTGTTAACAGTCATACACGCTGTAAATACACACTACAAGAAATTGCGGGATTTTCGACGGACACAATCCGTCGGAAATAGAGACTTCTGACGGCTTTCCGTCGAACGGTCGTCGGAACTGATCCGTCGGAAACAACTGGTCAGAAATTACCGACGGCAAAAGATTCTATCTGAAATACCGACCGAAATGTCCGTTGAAAAATGGGTCGAAATTTTCCGACTGAATCCGTCGGAAAGTTTTGTCGAAAATTTGGTCAGTATTGACCGACGGACATTTCCATCGGTAAATTCCGACCAACAAATCCGTCGGAAATAAATCCATCAGAACTTTAGACAGAAATGACAACGAGTAATTTCTGTCGGTAATATCTATTTTCCGACGGAATACTATCCGTCGAAAATTCCGTCGGTAAGTCCTGTAAGTTTTATTAAAAAATAGAGAAATAACAATGATTTCAAACCTGCTACAATATTCATAAATTTCACAAATACTCACAATCAACATAAAATCATAAAATATAACAAATATAAATCATACAAATAATAATTACAAAAAATCAGGACAGATCTGCTGGATCGTCTGCTGTCCCCGCCTCGTGTCGTCAGGTGCCGGAGGTGGATCCTATATTAAAAAAATTAATATGAGATACATTAATAAAAATAATATACATACATATTTTCAAAAATTAAATTTAAAATATGTGATTATTTCTCAAGTTGAATTAGAAACTATTTTTAGATCCGTCGTTTCTTGGGTTTTTTTAGATCCGTCATTTCAACGCCCAACCCAATCTGGGAATCCAAAATTAGATTTCGTCAGTTCGCACACGTGATTGAACCCACCCGGTCGTGTCGGAGTGAACGACACGCCGATCAGATCCCTATTTGGGATTTTGGACCCCCGGGTTGTGTGTTTTAACCCTTTAGACTTGGAGTTTTTTAGATCCGTCATTTCAACGCCCAACCCAAGCCGGGAATCCAAATCGGATTCCGTCAGTTCGCACAAGTCAATTGAACCCACCAGGTCGTGTTGGAGCAAATGGCACACTAATCAGATCCCTATTTGGGATTTTGGACCCCCCGGGTTGTGTGTTTTAACCCTTTAGACTTGGGTTTTTTAGATCCATCATTTCAACGTCCAACCCAATCGGGGATCCAATCGGATTCCCTCAGTTGCAATGTCAATGAACCCACCCAATCGTTGTCAAGTGAACGGCACGCCGATCAGATCCCTATTTGGGATTATGGACCTCCGGGTTATGTGTTTTGCCCTTTGGACTTGGGTTTTTTTAGATCCGTCGTTTCAACTTCCAATCCAATCTAGGAATCCAAATCGGATTCCGTCAGTTCGCACACGTCAATGAACCCACCGGGTCATGTCGAGCAAACGGCACGCCGATCGGATCCCTATTTGGGATTTTGCACCCCCAGTTTGTGTGTTTTGACCCTTAGACTCTGGTTTTTTTAGATCCGTCATTTCACAACGCCCACCCAATCCGAGAATCCAACTCGGATTCCGTCAGTTCGTCGCACACGTCAATTGAACCCACCCGGTCGTGTTGGAGCAAACGGCACGCTGACAGATCCCTATTTGGGATTTTGGACCCCCGGGTTGTGGTTTTAATCTTTTAGACTTGGGTTTTTTTAGATCCGTCATTTCAACCCACCTAATCCGGAATCCAAATCGGATTCCGTCAGTTCGCACACGTCAATTGAACCCACCCGGTCGTGTCAGAGTGAACGGCACGCCGATGAGATCCTATTTGCGATTTTGGACCCTCGGGTTGTGTGTTTTAATCTTTTAGACTTGGGTTTTTTTTAGATCCATCATTTCAACGCCCAACCCAATCCGTGAATCCAATCGGATTCCGTCAGTTCGCACACGTCAATTGAACCCACCCGTCGTGTTGGAGCAAATGGCACACCAATCAGATCCCTATTTGGGATTTTGACCCCCCGGATTGTGTGTTTTAACCCTTTAGACTTGGGTTTTTTTAGATCCATCATTTCAACGCCCAACCCAATCCGGGATCCAAATCGGATTCCGTCAGTTCGCACACGTCAATTCAACCCACCCCGTCGTGTTGGAGCAAATGGCACACCCCAAGATCCCTATTTGGGATTTTGACCCCCCGGATTGTGTGTTTTAACCCTTTAGACTTGGGTTTTTTTAGATCCATCATTTCAACGTCCAACCCAATCCGGGAATCCAATCGGATTCCGCAGTTTGCACATGTCAATTGAACCCACCCGATCGTGTTAGAGTGAACGGCACACCGATCAGATCCCTATTGGGATTTTAGACCCCCGTTTATGTGTTTTGACCCTTTGGACTTGGGTTTTTTTAGATCCGTCGTTTCAACTTCCAAACCAATCTGGGAATCCAAATCGGATTCCGTCAGTTCGCACACGTCAATTGAACCCACCGGTCGTGGGAGCAAATGGCACACCAATCAGATCCCTATTTGGGATTTTGACCCCCGGATTGTGTGTGTTTTAACCCTTTAGACTTGGTTTTTAGATCCATCATTTCAACGCCCAACCCAATCCGGGAATCCAAATCGGATTCCGTCAGTTCGCACACGTCAATTCAACCCACCCGGTCGTGTTGGAGCAAATGGCACACCAATCAGATCCCTATTTGGGATTTTGACCCCCCGGATTGTGTTTTTAAACCTTTAGACTTGGGTTTTTTTAGATCCATCATTTCAACGTCCACACCCAATCGGGAATCCAAACGGATTCCGTCTTTTGCACATGTCAATTGAACCCACCCGATCGTGTTAGAGTGAACGGCACACCGATCAGATCCCTATTTGGGATTTTAGACCCCGGGTTATGTGTTTTGACCCTTTGGACTTGGGTTTTTTTAGATCCGTCGTTTCAACTTCCAAACCAATCTGGGAATCCAAATCGGATTCCGTCAGTTCGCACACGTCAATTGAACCCACCGGGTCGTGTCGGAGCAAACGACACGCCGATCAGATCCCTATTTTGGATTTTAGACCCCCGAGTTGTGTGTTTTGACCCTTTAGTCGGATTTTTTTAGATCCGTCATTTCAATGCCCAACCCAATCCGGGAATCCAAATCGGATTCTGTCAGTTCACACACGTCAATTGAACCCACCCGTGTCGTGTTGGAGCAAACGACACGCCGATCAGATCCCTATGGGATTTTGGACCCCCGGGTGTGTGTTTTAATCTTTTAGACTTGGGTTTTTTTTAGATCTGTCATTTCAACGCCCAACCCAATATGAGAATCCAAATTGGATTCCGTCAATTCGCACATGTCAATTGAACCCACCCGGTGTTGTCGAAGCAAACGGCACGCGATCGGATCCCTATTTGAGTTTTTTGACCCCCAGGTTGTGTGTTTTAACCCTTTAGAATTGGTTTTTTTTAGATCCGTCATTTCAACACCTAACCCAATCTGGGAATCCACATCGAATTTTGTCAGTTCGCACACGCCAATTAAACCCCCCCGGTTGTGTCGGAGTGAACGACACGCGATCATATCCCTATTTTGGATTTTGGACCCCCGGTTCTGTGTGTTTTGACCCTTTAGACTTGGGTTTTTTTAGATCCATCGTTTCAATTTCTAACCAATCCGGGAATCCAATCGGATTCTGTCAGTTCGCACACGTCAATTGAACCCACTCAGTCGTGTCGGAGCAAACGGCACGCCGATCGGATCCCTATTTGGGTTTTTGATCTCCAGGTTGTGTGTTTTGACCCTTTAGACTCAGGTTTTTTAGATCCGTCATTTCAATGCCCAACCCAATCCGGGAATCCAATCGGATTCCGTCAGTCGCACACGTCAATTAAACCTACTCGGTCGTGTCGGAGCAAATGGCACGCCGATTGATCCCTATTTCGGATTTTGGACCTCCGGGTTGTGTGTTGACCCTTTAGACTTGGGTTTTTTTAGATCTGTCGTTTCAACTTCCAACCCAATCCGGGAATCCAAATCGGATTCTGTCAGTCGCACACGTCAATTGAACCCACCCGCTCGTGTCGGAGCAAACGGCACGACGAACGGATCCCTATTTGGGTTTTTAGACCCCCAGGTTGTATGTTTTGACCCTTTGGACTCAGGTTCTTTTTAGATCTGTATTTCAACGCCCAACCTAATCCGAGAATCCAAATCGGATTCCGTCAGTCGCACACGTCAATTGAACCCACCCGGTCGTGTTGGAGCAAACGACATGCCGATCAGATCCCTATTTGGGATTTTGGACCCCCGGGTTGTGTGTTTTGACCTTTTAGACTTGGGTTTTTTTTATATCCGTCATTTCAACGCCCAACCCAATCCGGGAATCCAAATCGGATTCCGTCAGTTCGCACACGTCAATTGAATCCACCCAGTCATGTCGGAGTGAACGGCACGCCGATCAGATCCGTATTTGGGATTTTGGACGCCCGTGCTGTGTGTTTTAATCTTTTAGACTTGGGTTTTTTTTAGATCCGTCATTTCAACGCCCAACCCAATCAGGAAATCCAAATCGGATTCCGTCAGTTCGCACACGTCAATTGAACCCACCGGGTCGTGTCGGAGCAAACGACACGTCGATCAGATCCCTATTTTGGATTTTGGACCCTCGTGTTGTGTGTATTGACCCTTTAGACTTGGGTTTTTTTTTATCCGTCATTTCAATGCCCAACCCAATCCGGGAATCCAAATCAGATTCCGTCAGTTCGCACACGTAATTAAACCCACCCGGTCGTGTTGGAGCAAAGCACACCGATCAGATTACTATTTGGGATTTTGACCCCGGGTTGTGTGTTTTAATCTTTTAGATGGGGTTTTTTAGATCCGTCATTTCAACGCCAACCCAATCGGGAATCCAAATCGGATTCCGTCAGTTCACACATGTCAATTGAACCCACCCGGTCGTGTTGGAGAAATGAAACGCCGATCAGATCCCTATTTGGGATATTTGGACCCCCAGGTTGTGTTTTTTAACCCTTTATACTTTGGTTTTTTAGATCCGTCATTCCAACGCCCAACCCAATCCGGGAATCAAATCGGATTCCGTCAGTTCGCACACGTTCAATTGAACCCAACGGGTGTCGTAGTGAACGGCACACCGATCAGATCCCTATTTGGGATTTTGGACCCCCGGGTTATGTGTTTTGACCCTTTAGACTTGAGTTTTTTTAGATCCGTCGTTTCAACATCCAACCCAATCCGGGAATCCAAATCGGAATCCGTTAGTTCGCACACGTCAATTGAACCCACCTGGTCGTGTCGGAGCAAACGACACTCCGATCGGATCACTATTTGGGTTTTTGGACCCCCAGGTTGTGTGTTTTGACCCTTTAGACTCGGGTTGTTTAGATCCGTCATTTCAAGGCCCACCCAATCTGGGAATCCAAATCGGATTCCGTCAGTTCGCACATGTAAATTGAACCCACCCGGTCGTGTTGAGCAAACGGCACGCCGATCAGATCCCTATTTGTTATTTTGGACCCCCGGGTTGTGTGTTTTATCTTTTAGACTTGGGTTTTTTTAGATCCGTCATTTCAACGCCCAACCCAATCCGGGAATCTAAATCGGATTCTGTCAGTTCGCACATGTCAATTGAACCCACCCGGTCTGTGGAGCAAATGGCACGCCGATCAGATCCCTATTTGGGATTTTGGACCCCCTAGGTTGTGTGTTTTAACCCTTTAGACTTGGGTTTTTTTAGATCCATCATTTCAACGCCCGACCCAATCCGGGAATCCAAATCGGATTCCGTCAATTCACACATGTCAATGTAACGTCGCTTGTTTTTCGGATCCATGCGGATCGTGTGTGTTGTGGTCGTGGCGGCCATTGTGAGGCCAATGTGAGTCAGTTGTGTGGTATGTGTAATGTGCATGCGTGGCTTGAGCAGGTGTAGAGCAGGGTGGGTCCTGAATAGAATAGGACCTGCTGCTGTTCTGTTGAAGTTGGCGGCCAGGGTTGCCGTTTACCTGGTAGGCATCCAGATTTGTGGACGTTACATCATGAGCTTACGGCAGTCAGTAGTTATGGACGTTAGGCTGGCGGTTGATGTTGGCGACAAGGGGGTTGACGCCAACCTGTCAGTTCAACAGGTTATAGGCTCACTGAGGGCAGCTCTTCAGCTCACTCTCATTCCCTCTTGCCCCAGCTTGCTGCCCCCGAGTCTTTGAAGCTTCTAATAGGTAACGAGGAGTAGTTGGACGATCGTAGAACGCGCGGCATCCCTAAATGCGCGAGGAAAACGTCGCGGCATGGTGCAATTCGCGTGGGAGATCGCGGAGGGCTCGGCGTGAACCGGGGGATTGCAGAAGATTCTAACGCGTTCTGAGGTAGGGGACGAACCCTGGTAGCTCCGTAGAAAACATTAAAACACATCATAATCACTTGAACCAGCATGATAATCCATGTTTGGATAGAGTGCACTAAGCGGGATAATGGGTGTTTGAGTAGTTTACTGTACGAATCATGTTATAACGGGTTGTATTGGGTTCTAGCATGCTAAAGGAATTGCATTTGCATGTTTTTCAGTAGTTAGAATAGTTAGAAACCCGCAGGGCCGGATTAGGGTTTCTGCAGGGTTTATGGCCGGAGAAATGGCGTCAACCCGATTGCCGCCAAGATCCTCAGCAGGAGGTAACGGCCAGGACCCTTGCCGTTGACTCCGTAAGCGGCAATCGATGTGGCCGCCTACTTCTATTTGAGCAGAAATGACTAAGTACAATAATTATCGATAATGCATGTGTGTTAACGCATGAGGTGCACTGAGTGCACTTGGTTTACGGTTAGCATACAGGGTGTGTTATTAGTTGTTTACTTCGGTGACTGCGCGTTGTGTACGCGAGTCAGTTAGGTTCACGCGTGGTGGACCAGTGGTTACTTGTGGTTTACGTGAGGTTTCACGTGGTTTGTGTGTGACGCGCACGTGGTTCTGTGTACGTGGTGAGTAGTACGACGCCTACCGTGGTTACCTCTCCAGTTGGGTGCCCCAGGTTCTTTGTGAGCCAAGCTGTTAGCTCGGGGTTGTCCCGTACTTGTGCTGTACCGTCGAGGTCTGGTCGTCTGACCTGGACACCCTCACTCTGTGTTAGAGTTGTACGTCCGGCTGAGGAAAGACGACAGTGGATAGTGACACTTGTGTTTGTTTTTAGTCACTTGTGAGCGCGATCGTAGTTGGGGGTACGGACACCAGTAGACGTACTGGACCCCAGCTAGTCCTTTTCCAGTGCCTCACTCTAGCGAGCCCAGGCCAGGGTCTCTGGAGGTGCAGGCATGGGCCTGTGACCGTGTGGTCTGCAGGTTGTGGTGTTTAGTTGGTCTCCACAGTTGCTTGACCTTTTTACATGGAGCGGCAGCTGACCTTTCGTCCGTGGCTGCAATACTGAAAGGTAGACCTGTGTTAGTTGTCCGAGTCAGTTTCTGGTGTCGCGAACCAGTTCACGTGGCTCGTGTTGGCTGTCTCTACTTTAGCTGTACACTGTACTGGTTTGCCGTTTAATTATTATTGTTGTTTCTCTTAGTCGGCAGACGGGTGTGAGTACTTACAGCTTTACTTACCTGCTTAGCTATTATATTAATTGTTGGTGTTGTTTACTATTCGTACTCGTGGTGTTTGTTTCGCTCGGTTTTGGAAGAGTTCCCTACTGAGCCAATGACTAGAGAGGCTCACCCCTACCCCCACAGGTGAGAGCGAGGAGGACGTCTCTCGTCCGACGTCCAGTCCGGGCCGCGTCGTAGCGGTGCAGGGTCAGCACCTCCAGCAGAGTAGCTTCAGCAGTGTAGTTTTGTAGTTGTTTACTTTCTTCAGTTGTACCTCGGGGTATGCCCAAGCTGTTGTAGCTTCTTTTCAGTTTTGTGAAAATTTGGCAATGTAAACTGTGAAATATATATGACATGTGGTGTGTTCCTTTATGTTTACAGGACTGTGGTTTGGTATCCCTTGCGAGGCTTCGGCCCGTTCGCGGGAGGCGGACTCGGATCTAGTACGTTATCGGTTTAACGGGCTTGACCGAGGCGATCCGTCACATCAATTGAACCCACCGGTTGTGTCGGAGTGAATGGAATGCCGATCATATCCCTATTTGGGATTTTGGACCCCCGGGTTTTGTGTTTTGACCCTTTAGACTTGGGTTTTTTTAAATCCATCGTTTCAACTTCCAACCCAATCCGGGAATCCAAATCGGATTCTGTCAGTTCGCACACGTCAATTGAACACACTCAACGTGTCGGAGCGAACGCCACGCCGATCGGATCCCTATTTGGGTTTTTTGACCCCCAGGTTGTGTGTTTTGACCCTTTAGACTCAGGTTTTTTTAGATCCGTCATTTCAATGCCCGACCCAATCCGGGAATCCAAATCGGATTCCGTCAGTTCGCACACGTCAATTAAACCCACTCGGTCGTGTTGGAGCAAACGACACGCCGATCAGATCCCTATTTGGGATTTTGGACCTCCGGGTTGTGTGTTTTGACCCTTTAGACTTGGGTTTGTTTAGATCTGTCGTTTAACTTCCAACCCAATCCGGGAATCCAAATCGGATTCCGTCAGTTCGCACACGTCAATTGAACCCACCCGCTCATGTCGGAGCAAACGGCACGCCGAACGGATCCCTATTTGGGTTTTTGGACCCCCAGGTTGTGTGTTTTGACCCTTTGGACTCGGGTTCTTTTAGATCTGTCATTTCAACGCCAACCCCAATCCGAGAATCCAAATCGGATTCCGTCAGTTCGCACACGTCAATTGAACCCACCAGTCGTGTTGGAGCAAACGACATTTCGATCAGATCCCTATTGGGATTTTGGACCCCCAGGTTGTGTGTTTTGACCTTTTAGACTTGGGTTTTTTTTTTATATCCGTCATTCAACGCCCAACCCAATCCGGGAATCAAAATCGGATTCCGTCAGTTCGCACACGTCAATTGAATCCACCCAGTCATGTCGGAGTGAATGGCACGCCGATCAGATCCGTATTTGGGATTTGGACCCCCGTGCTGCATGTTTTAATCTTTAGACTTGGGTTTTTTTAGATCCGTCTTTCAACGCCCAAACCCAATCAGGAAACCAAATCGGATTCCGTCAGTTCGCACACGTCAATTGAACCGAACCGGTCGTGTCGGAGAAAACGACACGTCGATCAGATCCCTATTTTGGATTTTGGACCCCCGTGTTGTGTGTATTGACCCTTTAGACTTGGGTTTTTTTGATCCGTCATTCAATGCCCAACCAAATCCGGAATCCAAATCGATTCCGTCAGTTCGCACAGTCAATAAACCCACCCGGTTGTGTTGGAGCAAACGCACACCGATCAGATCCCTATCTGGGATTTTGGACCCCGGGTTGTGTGTTTTAATCTTTAGATGGGTTTTTTTTAGATCCGTCATTTCAACGCCCAACCCAATCCGGGAATCCAAATCGGATTCCGTCAGTTCACACATGTCAATTGAACCCACCCGGTCGTGTTGGAGCAAATGACACGCCGATCAGATCCTATTTGGGATTTTGGACCCCCCCGGATTGTGTTTTTTAACCCTTTAGACTTTGGTTTTTTTAGATCCGTCATTTCAACGCCCAACCCAATCCGAAATCCAAATCGGATTCCGTCAGTTCGCAACGTCAATTGAACCCACCGGTCGTGTCGTAGTGAACGGCACACCGATCAGATCCCAATTGGGATTTTGGACCCACGGGTTGTGTGTTTTGACCCTTTAGACTTGAGTTTTTTTAGATCCGTGTTTCAACATCAACCCAATCCGGGAATCCAATCGGAATCCGGAGTTTGACACCCACCCGGTGTGTCGTGACCCACGACAGGTTTTTTAGATCCCTTGTTTTCAACGTCTTTTCCACACCCAGTTTCGTTAGTGCACCAATTGAACCCCCTGGTTCGGAGAACGACGCCGATCGGATCCTATGGGGTTTTTGTACCCCCAGGTTGTGGTTTTGACCCTTTAGACTCAGGTTTTTTATATCCGTCATTTCAAGGCCAACTATTTTGGGAATCCAAATCAAATTCGTCAGTTCGCACACGTAATTGAACCCACCTGGTTGTTGGAGCAAACGGCACGCCGATCAGATTCCTATTTGGATTTTGGACCCCCGGGTTGTGAGTTTTAATCTTTTAGACTTGGTTTTATTTTAGATCGGTCATTTCAACGCCCAACCCAATCCGGGAATCCAAATCGGATTCTGTCAGTTCGCACACGTCAATTGAACCCACCTGGTCGTGTCAGAGTGAACAGCACGCCGATCAGATCCTATTTGGAATTTTGGACCCCGGGTTGTGTGTTTTATTCTTTTAGACTTAGATTTTTTTTAGATCCGTCATTTCAACGCCCAACCCAATCTGGGATCCAAATCAGATTCTGTCAGTTCGCACATGTCAATTGAACCCACCCGGTCGTGTGTTGAAGCAAATGGCACCCCGATCAGATCCCTATTTGGGATTTTGGACCTCCGGGTTGTGTGTTTTAACCCTTTAGACTGGGTTTTTAGATCCATCATATCAACGCCCAACCCAATCTGGAATCCAAATCGGATTCCGTCAATTCGCACATGTCAATTTAACCCACCCGGTGTGTCGGAGTGAATGGCATGCCGATCATATCCCTATTTGGGATTTTGGACCCCCGGGTTCTGGTTTTGACCCTTTAGACTTGGGTTTTTTAGATCCATCGTTTCAACTCTAACCCAATCCGGGAATCCAAATCGGATTCTGTCAGTTCGCACACGTCAATTGAACCTACTCAGTTGTGTCGGAGCAAACGGCACGCCGATCGGATCCCTATTTGGGTATTTGGACCCCCAGGTGTGTGTTTTAACTCTTTAGACTTGGGTTTTTTTAGATCCGTCATTTCAACGCCCAACCCAATCCGAAAATCCAAATGGGATTCCGTCAGTTCGCACACGTCAATTGAACCACCCGGTCGTATCGGGAGTGACGGCACGCCGATCATATCCCTATTTGGAAATTTGGACCCCTGGTGGGTTGTGTGTTTGACCCTTTAGACTGGGTTTTTTTAGATCCGTCGTTTCAACTACCAACCCAATCCGGGAATCCAAATCGTAATCCGTCAGTTCGCACACGTCAATTGAACCCACCCGGTCGTGTTGGAGAAAACGGCACGTCGATCGGATCCCTATTTGGGTTTTTGGACCCCCAGGTTGTGTGTTTGACCCTTTAGACTGGGTTTTTTTTAGATCCGTCATTCAAGGCCCATCCCAATTCGGAATCCAAATCGGATTCCGTCAGTTCGCACACGTCAATTGAACCCACCCAGTGTGTGGAGCAAACGACATGCCGATCAGATCCCTATTTGGGATTTTGGACCCCCGGGGTGTGTGTTTTGACCTTTTAGACTTGGGTTTT
Organism: Colocasia esculenta; assembly: GCA_014218235.1. Lineage (NCBI taxonomy): Eukaryota > Viridiplantae > Streptophyta > Magnoliopsida > Alismatales > Araceae > Colocasia > Colocasia esculenta. The sequence continues at coordinate 27,703 of JACBKR010001730.1, read as the reverse complement.
TTTATATTCGTTATTTCAACGCCCAAACCAATCCGGAATCCAAATCGGATTCCGTCAGTTCCACACGTCAATTGAACCCACCCGGTCGTATTGGAGCAAACGGCATGCGATCAGATCCCTATTGGGGATTTTGGACCCCGGGTGTGTTGGTTAATCTTTTAGACTTGGGTTTTTTTTAGATCGTCATTTCAACGCCCAACCAATCGGGAATCCAAATCGGATTCCGTCAGTTCACACACGTCAATTAACCCACCCGGTCGTGTTGGAGCAAATGGCACGCCGATCAGATGCCTATTGGGATTTTGGACCCCCTAGCTGTGTGTTTAACCCTTTAGACTTGGGTTTTTTTTAGATCCGTCATTTCAACGCCCAACCCAATCCGAAAATCCAAATCGGATTCCGTCAGTTCGCACACGTCAATTGAACCCACCTGGTCGTGTCAGAGTGAACGGCACGCCGATCAGATCCCTATTTGAGATTTTGGACCCCCGGGGTTGGTGTTTAATCTTTTAGACTGGGTTTTTTTTAGATCCTCATTTCAAGGCCCATCCCAATGCGGAATCCAATCGAATTCCGTCAGTTCGCACACGTCAATTGAACCCACCCGTGTGTGTTGGAGCAAAGAATGCGATCAGATCCCTATTTGGGATTTTGGACCCGGGTTGTGTGTTTTGCCTTTTAGACTTGGTTTTTTTTATATCCGTCTTTCAACGCCCAAACAATCCGGGAATCCAAATCGGATTCGTCAGTTCGCACACGTCAATTGAATCCACCCAGTCATGTCGGAGTGAATGGCACGCGATCCATCCTATTTGGGAATTGGACCCCGTGCTGTGTGTTTTAACTTTAGACTTGGTTTTTTTTTAGATCCGTCATTCAACGCCCAACCCACACAGGAAATCAAATCGGATTCCGTCAGTTCGCACACGTCAATTGAACCCACCCGGGAGTGTCGGAGCAAACGACACGTCGATCAGATCCCTATTTGGATTTTGGAGCCCCGTGTTGTGTGTTTTGACCCTTTAGACGGGTTTTTTTTGATCCGTCATTTCATGCCCAACCCAATCCGGGAATCCAAATCAGATTCCGCAGTTCGCACAGTCAATGAACCCCACCCAGTCGTGTTGGAGCAAACAGCACACCCGATCAGATCCTATTGGGATTGGACCCCCGGGTTGTGTGTTTTAATCTTTTAGATGGGTTTTTTTAGATCCGTCATTTCAACGCCCAACCAATCGGGAATCCAAATCGGATTCCGTCAGTTCACACATGTCAATTGAACCCCCGGTCGTGTTGGAGCAAAGACACGCCAATCAGATCCCTATTGGGATTTTAGACCCCCCGGGTTGTGGTTTTAACCCTTTAGACTTTGGTTTTTTTATATCCGTCATTTCAACGCCCAACCCAATCCGGGAATCCAAATCGGATTCCGTCAGTTCACACATGTCAATTGAACCCACCCGGTCGTGTTGGAGCAAATGACACGCCGATCAGATCCATATTTGGGATTTTAGACCCCCCGGGTTGTGTTTTTTAACCCTTTAGACTTTGGTTTTTTTAGATCCGTCATTTCAACGCCCAACCCAATCCGGGAATCCAAATCGGATTCCGTCAGTTCGCACACGTCAATTGAACCCACCCGGTCGTGTCGTAGTGAACGGCACACCGATCAGATTCCTATTTGGGATTTTGGACCCCCGGGTTGTGTGTTTTGACCCTTTAGACTTGAGTTTTTTTAGATCCGTCGTTTCAACATGCAACCCAATCCGGGAATCCAAATCAGATCCGTTAGTTCGCACTCGTCAATTGAACCCACCTGGTCGTGTCGGAGCAAACGACACGCCGATCAGATCCACTATTTGGTTTTTGGACCCCCAGGTTGTGTGTTTTGACCCTTTAGAATCGGGTTTTTTTTTAGATCCGTCATTTCAAGGCCCAACCCAATCCGGAAATCCAATCGGATTCCATCAGTTCGCACATGTAAATTGAACCCACCCGGTCCTGTTGGAGCAAACGGCACGCTATTTGGGATTTTGGACCCCCGGGTTGTGTGTTTTAATCTTTTAGACGGGTTTTTTTTTAGATCCGTCATTTCAATGCCCAACCCAATCCGGGAATCCAAATCGGATTCTGTTAGTTCGCACACGTCAATTGAACCCACCCTGTCGTGTCAGAGTGAACGGCACGCCGATCAGATCCCTGTTTAAGATTTTGGACCCCTGGGTTGTGTGTTTTAATCTTTTAGACTTGGGTTTTTTTTTAATCCGTCATTTCAACGCCCAACCAATCCAGCAATCCAAATCGGATTCCGTCAGTTCGCACACGTCAACTGAACCACCCGGTCGTGTCGGAGCAAACGACACACCGATCAGATCCTCATTTTAAATTTTGGACCCCCGGGTTGTGTGTTTTGACCCTTTAGATGGGTTTTCTTAGATCTATCATTTCAATACCCAACCCAATCTGGGAATCCAAATCGGATTTCGTCAGTTCGCACACGTCAATTAAACCCACCCGGTCGTGTTGGAGCAAACGGCATGCCGATCAGATCCCTATTTGGGATTTTGGACCCCCGGGTAGTGTGGTTTAATCTTTTAGACTTGGGTTTTTTTTAGATCCGTCATTTCAACGCCCAACCCAATCAGGGAATCCAAATCGGATTCCGTCAGTTCACACACGTCAATTGAACCCACCCGGTCATGTCGGAGCAAATGGCACGCCGATCAGATCCTAATTGGGATTTTGGACCCCCTAGGTTGTGTGTTTTAACCCTTTAGACTTGGTTTTTTTAGATCCGTCATTTCAACGCCCAACCAAATCCGGGAATCCAAATCGGGTTCCGTCAGTTCGCACACGTCAATTGAACCCACCTGGTCGTGTCAGAGAGAACGGCACACCGATCAGATCCCTATTTGGATTTTGGACCCCGGGTGTGTGTTTTAATCCTTTAGACTTGGGTTTTTTTTTAGATCCGTTATGTCAACGCCCAACCCAATCCGGGAATCCAAATCAGATTCCGTTAGTTCGCAGACGTCAATTGAACCCAGCCGTCGTGTCGGAGCAAACAACACGCCGATCAGATCCCCATTTTGGATTTTGGACCCCCGGTTGTGTTTTGACCCTTTAGAGGGTTTTTTTTAGATCCGTCATTTCAATGCCCAACCCAATCTGGGAATCCAAATCAGATTCCTTCAGTTCGCACATGTCAATTGAACCCCCCGGTCGTGTTGGAGCAAATGGCACGCCGATCACATCCCTATTTGGGATTTTGCACCTCAGGGTGTTGTGGTTTTACCCTTTAGACTTGGGTTTTTTTAGATCCATCATTTCAACGCCCAACCCAATACGGGAATCCAAATCGGACTCGTCAATTCGCACATGTCAATTGAACCCACCAGTCGTGCGGAGTGAATGGCATGCCGATCATATCCCTATTTGGGATTTTGGACCCCCTAGGTTGTGTGTTTTAACCCTTTAGACTTGGGTTTTTTTAGATCCGTCATTCAACGCCCAACCCAATCCGGGAATCCAAATCGGTCGTCAGTTCGCACACGTCAATTGAACCCACCTGGTCGTGTCAGAGTGAACGGCACGCCGATCAGATCCCTATTTGAGATTTTGGAACCTTGGGTTGTGTGTTTTAATCTTTTAGACTTGGGTTTTTTTTAGATCCGTCATTTCAACGCCCAACCCAATCCGGGAATCCAAATCAGATTCCGTTAGTTCGCAGACGTCAATTGAACCCAGCCAGTCGTGTCGGAGCAAAAAACACGCCGATCAGATCCCCATTTTGGATTTTGGACCCCCGGGTTTTGTGTTTTGACCATTTAGACGGGTTTTTTTAGATCCGTCATTTCAATGCCCAACCCAATCTGGGAATCCAAATCGGATTGTTTCAGTTCGCTCACGTCAATTGAACCCACCCGGTCGTGTTGGAGTAAACGGCATGCCGATCAGATCCCTTTTTGGGATTTCGGACCCCCGGGTTGTGTGTTTTTATCTTTTAGACTTGGGTTTTTTTTAGATCCGTCATTTCAACGCCCAACCCAATCCGAGAATCCAAATCAGATTCCGTCAGTTCGCAAATGTCAATTGAACCCACCCGGTCGTGTTGGAGCAAATGGCACGCCGATCACATCCCTATTTGGGATTTTGGACCTCCGGGTTGTGTGTTTTAACCCTTTAGACTTGGGTTTTTTTAGATCCATCATTTCAACGCCCAGCCCAATCCGGGAATCCAAATCGGATTCCGTCAATTCGCACATGTCAATTGAACCCACCCGGTCGTGTCGGAGTGAATGGCATGCCGATCATATCCTATTGGGATTTTGGATCGTCGGGTTGTGTGTTTTAACCCTTTAGACTTGGGTTTTTTTAGATCCGTCGTTTCAACTTCCAATCCAATCTGGGAATCCAAATCAGAATCCGTCAGTTTGCACACATCAATTGAACCCACCCGGTCGTGTCCGAGCAAACGGCACGCCGATCGGATCCCTATTTGGGTTTTTAGACCCCCAGGTTGTGTGTTTTCACCCTTTAGACTAAGGTTCTTTTAGATCCGTCATTTCAAGGCCCAACCCAATCCGGAAATCCAAATCGGATTCCGTCAGTTCGCACACGTAAATTGAACCCACCCGGTCGTGTTGGAGCAAACGGCACGCCGATCAGATCCCTATTTGGGATTTTGGACCCCCGGGTTGTGTGTTTTAATCTTTTAGACTTTGGTTTTTTTTAGATCCGTCATTTCAACGCCCAACCCAATCCGGGAATCCAAATCAGATTCTGTTAGTTCGCACACGTCAATTGAACCCACCCGGTCGTGTCAGAGTGAACGGCACGCCGATCAGATCCCTATTTGAGATTTTGGACCCCCGGGTTGTGTGTTTTAATCTTTTAGACATGGGTTTTTTTTAGATCCGTCATTTCAACGCCCAACCCAATCCGGGAATCCTAATCGGATTCCGTCAGTTCGCACACGTCAATTGAACCCACCCGGTCGTGTCGGAGCAAACGACACACCGATCAGATCCCCATTTTGGATTTTGGACCCTCGGGTTGTGTGTTTTGACCCTTTAGATGGGTTTTCTTAGATCCGTCATTTCAATGCCCAACCCATATGGGAATCTAAATCAGATTCCGTCAGTTCGCACACGTCAATTGAACCCCACAGGTCGTGTGTTGGAGCAAACGGCATGCCGATCAGATCCCTATTTGGGATTTTGGACCCCGGGTTGTGTGTTCTAATCTTTTAGACTTGGGTTTTTTTAGATCCGTCATTTAACGCCCACCAATCCGGGAATCCAAATCGGATTCCGTCAGTTCACACACGTCAATGAACCCACCCGGTCGTGTTGGAGCAAATGGCACGCGATCAGATCCCTATTTGGGATTTGGGACCCCCAGGTTGTGTGTTTTAACCTTTAGACTTGGGTTTTTTTAGATCCGTCATTTCAAAGCCAAACCCAATCCGGGAATCCAAATCGGATTCCGTCAGTTCGCACACGTCAATTGAACCCACCTGGTCGTGTCAGAGTGAACGACACGCCGATCTGATCCCTATTTGGGATTTTGGACCCCCGGATGTGTGTTTTAATCTTTTAGACGGGTTTTTTTTTAGATCCGTCATTTCAACGCCCAACCCAATCCGGGAATCCAATCGGATTCGTTAGTTCGCACATGTCAATTGAACCCACCCGGTCGTGTCAGAGTGAACGGCATGCCGATCAGATCCCTATTTGGGATTTTGGACCCCCGGTTGTGTTGTTTTAAACCTTTAGACTTGGGTTTTTTTTAGATCCTGTCATTTCAACGCCCAACCCAATCCGGAATCCAAATCGGATTCTGTCAGTTCGCAACATCACGTCAACTGAACCCCCCGGTCGTGTCGGAGCAAACGACACGCGCTCAGATCCCCTTTTGGATTTTGGACCCCCGGGTTGTGTGTTTTGACCCTAGATGGGGTTTCTTAGATCTGTCATTTCAACCCAACCCAATCCGGTCAAATTTCAGTTCGCACACGTCAATTGAACCCACCCGGTCGTGTGGAGCAAATGGCAAACGCCGATCAGATCCCTATTTTGGATTTTGGACCCCCTAGGTTGTGTGTTTTTTACCCTTTAGACTTGGGTTTTTTTTAGATCCGTCATTTCAACGCCCAACCCAATCCGGGATCCAATCGGATTCCGTCAGTTCGCACACGTCAATTGAACCCACCTGGTCGTGCAGAGTCAACGGGCAACCCACACCGATCAGATCCCTATTTTGGATTTTGGACCCCCGGGTTTGTGTTTTTTTTATCTTTTAGACTTGGGTTTTTTTTAGATCCGTCATTTCAACGCCCACCCAATCCGGGAATCCAAATCGATTCCGTAGTTCGCACACGTCAATTGAACCCACCGGTCGTGTCGGAGGCAAACAACACGCCGATCAGATCCCTATTCTGGATTTTGGACCCCCGGGTTGTGTGTTTTGACCCTTTAGACGGGTTTTTTTTAGTCCGTCATTTCAATGCCAACCAAAATCCGGGAATCCAAATCGAATTGTTTCAGTTCGCACACGTCAATTGAACCCACCCGTTCGTGTCGGAGAAAACGGCATGCCGATCAGATCCCTATTTGGGATTTTGGACCCCCGGGTTGTGTGTTTTTATCATTTAGACTTGGGTTTTTTTTAGATCCGTCATTCAACGCCCAACCCATCCGTGAATCCAAATCAGATTCCGTCAGTTCGCACACGTCAATTGAACCCACCCGTCGTGTTGGAGCAAATGCACGCCGATCACATCCATATTTGGGATTTGGACCTCCGGGTTGTGTTTTTCACCCTTTAGACTGGATTTTTTTAGATCCATCATTTCAACGCCAACCCAACCAAATCCGAGAATCAATCGGATTCCGTCAGTTCGCACATGTCAATTGAACCCACACAGTCGTGTCGGAGAATGGCATGCCGATCAATCCCTATTTGGGATTTTGGACACCCGGGTTGTGTGTTTTGACCCTTTAACTTGGGTTTTTTTTAGATCCGTCGTTTCAACTTCCAATCCAATCTGGGAATCCAAATTGGATTCCGTCAGTTCGCACGACTCAATTGAAACCCCCGTTCGTGCCGGAGCAAACGGCACGCCGATCAGATCCCTATTTGGGTTTTTGGACCCCCGGGTTGTGTGTTTTAACCCTTTAGACTTGGTTTTTTTAGATCCGTCATTTCAAGGCCCAACCCAATCCGAATTTCCAAATCGGATTCCGTCAGTTCGACACGTAATTGACCCACCCGGTCGTGTTTGAGCAAATGGCACGCCGATCAGATCCCTATTTGGGATTTTGGACCCCCGGGTGTGTGTTTTAAATCTTTTAGACTTTGGTTTTTTTTAGATCCGTCATTTCAACGCCCAACCCAATCCGGGAATCCAAATCAGATTCCGTTCGTCGCACACGTCAATTGAACCCACCCCAGTCGTGTCAGAGTGAACGGCACGCCGATCAAATCCCTATTTTGGATTTTGGACCCCCGGTGGTGTTTTAAAATCTGTTGACTTGGTTTTTTTTAGATCCGTCATTTCAAAGCCCAAACCATACCGGGAATCCAAATCAGATTCCGTTAGTTCGCACACTCAATTGAACACACCCGGTCGTGTCGGAGCGAACGGCACGCCGATCAGATCCCTATTTGAGATTTTGGACCCCCGGTTGTGTGTTTTTAATCTTTTAGACATGGGTTTTTTTAGATTCATCCTTCATTTCAACTCCCAACAATCCGGGAATCCAAATCAGATTCCGTCAGTTCGCACACGTCAATTTGACCCAACCGGTCGTGTTTGAGCGAATGGCACGCCGATAGATCCCTATTTTGGATTTTGGACCCACCGGGTTGTGGGTTTTACCCTTTTAGACTTAGGTTTTTTTTAGATCCGTCATTCAACGCCCAACCCAATCCGGAATCCATCGGATTCCGTCAGTTCGCACACTGTCATTGAACCCACCCGTCGTGTCGGAGCAAACGGCACGCCGATTAGATCCCTATTTTGGATTTTGGACCCCCGGGTTGTGTGTTTTTGACCCTTTAGACTTGGGTTTTTTTTGATCCGTCATTTCAACGCCAACCCAATCCGGGAATCCAAATCAGATTCCGTCAGTTCGCACACGTCAATTGAACCCACCCGTCGTGTTGGAGCGAACAACACACGCGATCAATCCCTATTTGGGATTTTGGACCCCCGGTTGTGTGTGTTTTAACCATTTAGATTAGTTTTTTTTCTAGATCCGTCATTTCAACGCCCAACCCAATCCGGGATCCAAATCGGATTCCATCAGTTCTCACACACTCAATTGACCCACCCGGTCGTGTCTGAGCAAGTGGCACGCCCATCAGATCCTTTGGGATTTTGGACCCCCGGGTTGTGTGTTTTAACCCTTTAGACTTGGGTTTTTTTAGATCCGTCATTTCAACGCCCAACCCAATCCAAATCCAATCGGATTCCGTCAGTTCACATACGTCAATGAACCCCACCCGGTCGTGTCGAACTGACAGCACGCGATCAATCCCTATTTGGAATTTTGGACCCCCGGGTTGTGTGTTTTGACCCTTTAGACTTGGTTTTTTTAGATCTGTCGTTTCAACGCCAACCCAATCCGGGAATCCAAATCGAATCCGTCAGTTCGCACACGTCAATTGGAACCCACTTGGTCGTGTCGAGCAAATGACACGCCGATCAGATCCCTATTGGAATTTTTGGACCCCCAGGTTGTGTGTTTTTTGACCCTTTAGACTCGATTTTTTTTAGATCCGTCATTTCAGGCCAACCCACTAGGAATCCAAATCGATTCCGTCAGTTCGCCCACGTCAATTGAACCCATCCAGTCGTGTTGGGGCAACGGCACGCCGATCAGATCCCTATTTGGGATTTTGGACCGCCGGGTTGTGTGTTTTAATGCTTTTAGGACTTGGGTTTTTTTTAGATCCGTCATTCAACGCCCAACCCCATCCGAGAATCCAAATGGATTTTCCGTCGTTCGCACACGTCAATTGAACCCACCCGGTCGTGTTGTAGCAACGGCACGCCGATCAGATCCTATTTGGGATTTTGGACCCCCGGGTTGTGTTTTTAACTCTTTAGACTTGGTTTTTTTAGATCCATCATTTCAACGCCCAACCCAATCGGGGAATCCGAATGGGATTCCGTCAGTTCGCACCACGTCAATTGAACCCACCCGGTCGTCTCGGAGTGAACGGCACGCCGATCAGATCCCTATTTGGGATTTTGGACCCCTGGGTTTGTGTTTTTGACCCTTTAGACTTGGGTTTTTTTTAGATCGTCGTTTCAACTACCAACCCAATCCGGGAATCCAAATCGTATTCCTTCAGTTCGCACACGTCAATTGACCCACCCGGTCGTTGTCGGAGAAACGTCACGCCGATCGATCCCTATATGGGATTTTTTGGGGACCCCCGGGTTGTGTGTTTTGACCCTTTAGACTCGGGTTTTTTTTAGATCCATCATTTCAAGGCCCATCCAATCGGGAATCCAAATCGGATTCCGTCATTTCGCACACGTCAATTGAACCCACCCGTTGTGTTGGAGCAAACGACATGTCGATCAGATCCCTATTTGGGATTTTGACCCCCGGGTTGTGTGTTTTGACCTTTTAGACTTGGATTTTTTTATATCCGTCATTTCAACGCCCAACCCAATCCGGGAATCAAATCGTATTCCGTCAGTTCGCACACGTTCAATGAATCCACCCAGTCAGTCGAGTGAACGGCAACGCCGATCAGATCCCTATTTGGGATTTTGGACCCCCGGGCTGTGTGTTTCTCTATAGACTTGGGTTTTTTTTTAGATCCGTCATTTCAATGCCCAACCCAATCATGGAATCCAATTCGGATTCCGTCAGTTCGCACACGTCAATTGACCCACCCGGTCGTGTCGGAGCAAACCGACACTCGATCAGATCCCTATTTTGGATTTTGGACCCCCGGGTTGTGTTTATTGAGCCTTTAGACTTGGGTTTTTTTTGTACCGTCATTTCAATGCCCACCCAATCCGGGAATCCAAATCAGATTCCGGCAGTTCGCACACGTCAATTAAACCCACCCGGTCGTGTTGGAGCAAACGCACACCGATCAGATCCCTATTTGGGATTTTGGACCCCCGTTGTGTGTTTTAATCTTTTAGATGGGTTTTTTTAGATCCTCATTTCAACGCCCAACCCAATCCGGAATCCAAATCGGATTCCGTCAGTTCACACATGTCAATTGAACCCACCCGGTTCGTGTCGGAGCGAACGACACGCCGATCAGATCCCTATTTGGGATTTTGGACCCCCCGGTTTTGTGTTTTTTAACCCTTTAACTTTGTTTTTTTAGATCCGTCATTTCAATGCCCAAGCCAATCCGGGACTCCAAATCGGATTCCGTCTGTTCGCACACGTCAATTGAACCCACCGGGTCGTGTCGTAGCGAACGGCACACCCGATCAAATCCCTATTTGGGATTTGACCCCGGGTTGTGTGTTTTTTGACCCTTTAGACTTGGGTTTTTTTAGATCCCTCGTTTCAACACTAACCCAATCCGGGAATCCAAATCGGATTCTGTCAGTTCGCACTGTCAATGAACCAACTCAGTCGTGTCGGAGCAAACGTCACGCCGATCAGATACCTATTTGGGATTTTGGACCCCCAGGTTGTTTTTTTGACCCTTTAGACAAAGGTTCTTTTTAGATCCGTCATTTTTAAAGGCCCAACCCAATCCGGAAATCCAAAATCGGATTCCGTCAGTTCGCACACGAAATTGACCCACCCGGTCCTGTTGGAGCAAAACGCCGATCTATTTGGGATTTTGGACCCCGGGTTGTGTGTTTTAATCTTTTAGACGGGTTTTTTTTAGATCCGTCTTTCAACGCCCAACCCAATCCGGGAATCCAATCGGATTCCGTTAGTTCGCACACGTCAATTGAACCCGCCCTGTCGTGTCAGAGTGAACGGCACGCCGATCAGATCCCTATTTCAGATTTTGGACCCCTGGGTTGTGTGTTTTAATCTTTTAGACTTGGGTTTTTTTTAGATCCGTTCATTTCAACGCCCAACCCAATCTGGCAATCCAAATCTGATTCCGTCAGTTCGCACACGTCAATTGAACCCACCCGTCGTGTCGGAGCAAACGACACAGCCGATCGATCCCCATTTGGGATTTTGGGCCCCCGGGTTGTGTGTTTTGACCCTTTAGACTGGGTTTTCTTAGATTGTCATTTCAACCCCAACCCAATCTGGGAATCCAAATCGGATTCCGTCAGTTCGCACACGTCAATTGAACCCACCCGGATCGTTTGGTGCAAACCACCGATCAATCCCTATTTGGGATTTTGGACCCCCGGGTTGTGTGTTGAACTTTTAGACTTGGGTTTTTTTTAGATCCTCATTTCACGCCCAACCCAATCCGGGAATCCAAATCGGATTCCGTCAGTTCACACACGTCAATTGAACCCACCCGGTCGTGTTGGAGCGAACGGCACGCGATCAGATCCCTATTTGGGATTTTGGACTCCCTAGGTTGTTGTTTTTTAACCCTTTAGACTTGGGTTTTTTTAGATCCGTCATTTCAACGCCCAACCCAATCCGAGAATCCAAATCGGATCCGTCAGTTCGCACACGTCAATTGAACCACCGGTCGTGTCGAGTGAACGGCACGCCGTCAGATCCCTATTTGAGATTTTGGACCCCCGGGTTGTGTGTGTTTTAATCTTTTAGACTTGGGTTTTTTTAGATCCGTCTTTCAACGCCAAACCCAATCCGGGAATCCAAATCAGATTCCGTAGTTCGCACACGTCAATTTTGACCCGCCGTCGTGTCAGAGCAAACAACACGCCGATCAGATCCCCATGTTGGATTTGGAGACCCCCGGGTTGTGTGTTTTGACCCTTTAGATTGGTTTTTTTAGATCCGTCATTTCAATGCCCCAACCCATCTGGGAATCCAAATCGGATGTTTTAGTTCGCACACGTCAATTGAACCCACCCGGTCGTGTTGGAGCAAACGGCACGCCGATCAGATCCCTATTTGAGATTTTGGCCCCCGGGTTGTGTGTTTTGATCTTTTAGACTTGGGTTTTTTTTAGATCCGTCATTTCAACGCCCACACCAATCCGGGAATCCAAACCAGAATTCCGCCAGTTCGCAACATTCAATTGAACCCACCCGGTCGTGTTGGCAAATGGCACCCGATCACATCCCTATTTGGATTTTGGACCCCCGGGTTGTGTGTTTTAACCCTTTAGACTTGTTTTTTTACATCCATCATTTCAACTGCCCAACCCAATCCGAGAATCCAAATCGGATTCCGTCATTCGCACATTCAATTGAACCCACCCGGTCGTGTCGGAGCGAAGGACATGCCGATCATACCTATTTGGGATTTTGGACCCCCGGTTGGTGTTTTTTGACCCTTTAGACTTGGGTTTTTTTTAGATCCGTCATTTCAAACTTCCAATCCAATCTGGAATCCAAATCGAATCCTTCAGTTTCGCACACATCAATTGAACCAACCCGGTCGTGTCCGAGCAAATGGCACGCCGATCAGATCCCTATTTGGGTTTTGGACAACCCAGGTTGTGTGTTTTTGACCTTTAGACTAAGGTTTTTTTTAATCCGTCATTTCAGGCCCAACCCAATCGGAAATCCAAATCGGATTCCGTCAGCTCGCACACGTAAACGAACCCACCCGTCATGTTCGAGGCAAACGGCACGACCGATCAATCCCTATTTGGGATTTTGGACCCCGAGTTGTGTGTTTTAATCTTTTAGACTTTGGTTTTTTTTTAGATCGTCATTTCAACGCCCAACCAATCCGGGAATCCAAATCAAATTCTGTTAGTTCGCACACGTCATTGAACCACCCGGTCGTGTCAGTGAACGGCACCCGATCAATCCCTATTTGAGATTTTGGACCCCCGGGTTGTGTGTTTTGAATCCTTTTAGACATGGGTTTTTTTAGATCCGTCATTTCAACGCCCAACCCAATCCGGGAATCCAAATCGGATTCCGTTAGTTCGCACACGTCATTGAACCCACCCGGTCCGTGTCGGAGCAAACGACACCCGATCAGATCCCTATTTTGGATTTTGGACCCCCGGTTGTGTGTTTTGAACCTTTAGACTGGTTTTTTTTAGATCCGTCATTTCAAGCCCAACCCAATCTGGGAATCCAAATCGGATTCCGTCAGTTCGCACACGTCAATTGAACCCACCAGGTCGTGTTGGAGCAAACGGCATGCCGATCAGATCCCTATTTGGGATTTTGGACCCCAGGTGTGTGTTCTAATCTTTTAGATTGGGTTTTTTAGTTCCGTCATTTCATCGCCAACCCAATCCGGGAATCCAAATCGGATTACGTCAGTTCACACACGTCAATCGAACCCACCCGGTCGTGTTGGAGCAAATGGCACGCCGATCAGATCCCTATTGGGTGGGATTTTGGACCCCCAGGTTGTGTGTTTAACCTTTAGACTTGGGTTTTTTTTTTATTCTCATTTAACCGCCCAACCCAATCCGAGAATCCAAATCGGATTCGTCAGTTCGCACACGTCAATTGAACCCACCCGGTAGTGTTGGAGCAAAAGGCACGCCGATCAGATCCCTATTGGGATTTGGACCTCGGGTTGTGTGTTTTAAACCTTTAGACTTGGGTTTTTAGATCCTCATTTCAACGCCCAACCCAATCCGGGAATCCCAATGGGATTCCGTCAGTTCGCACACGACAATTGAACCCACCGGTCGTGTCGGAGCGAACGGCACGCCGATCATATTGGGATTTTGGACCCCGGGTTGTGTGTTTTGACCCTTGAGACTTGGGTTTTTTTAGATCCGTCATTTCACGCCCAACCCATCCGGGAATCCAATCGGATTCGTCAGTTCACACAGTCAACTGAACCCACCCGGTCGTGTCGGAGCAAACGGCACTCGATCAGAACCTATTTAGATTTTGGACCCCGGGGTGTGTGTTTTGACCGTTTAGACTGGGTTTTTTTTAGATCCGTCTTTCAATGCCCAACCAAATCCGGGAGTCCAAATCAGATTCCGTCAGTTTGCACACGTCAATTGAACCCATCGGTCGTGTTGGAGCAAACAGCACACGATCAGATCCCTATTTGGGATTTTGGACCCCGGGTTGTGTGTTTTAATCTTTCAGACGAGTTTTTTTTAGATCCGTCATTTCAACGCCCAACCAATCCGGGAATCCAAATCGGATTCCATCAGTTCACACACGTCAATTGAACCAACCCGGTCGTGTCTGAGCAAGTGGCACGCCGATAGATCCCTATTTGGATTTTGGACCCCCGGGTTGTGTGTTTTGAACCCTTTAGACTTGGGTTTTTTTAGATCCGTCATTTCAATGCCCAACCCAATCGAAAATCCAAATCGGATTCCGTCAGTTCACACACGTCAATTGAACCCACCGGTCGTGTCAGAGTGAACGACATGCCGATCAGATCCCTATTTGGAATTTTGGACCCCCGAGTTGTGTATTTTGACCCTTAGACTTGGGTTTTTTTTAGATCCATCGTTTCAACTTCCAACCCATCCGGGAATCCAAATCAGAATCCGTCAGTTCGCACACGTCTATGAACCCACCTGGTCGTGTCGGAGAAACGGCACGCCGATCAGATCCCTATTTGGATTTTTGGACCCCCAGGTTGTGTGTTTTGACCCATTAGACTCGGGTTTTTTTAGATCCGTCATTTCAAGGCCCAACCCAATCTGGGAATCCAAATCGGATTCCGTCAGTTCGCACACGTAAATTGAACCCACCCGGTCGTGTTGGAGAAAACGGCACGCCGATCAGATCCCTATTTGGGATTTTGGACCCTAGGTTGTGTGTTTTAATCTTTTAGACTTGGGTTTTTTTTAGATCCGTCATTTCAACGCCCAACCCAATCCGGGAATCCAAATCGGATTCCGTCAGTTCGCACACGTCAATTGAACCCACCCGGTCGTGTCGGAGCAAACGACACACCGATCAGATCCTCATTTTGGATTTTGGACCCCCGGGTTGTGTGTTTTGACCCTTTAGATGGGTTTTCTTAGATCCGTCATTTCAATGCCATCCCAATCTGGGAATCTAAATCAGATTCCGTCAGTTCGCACACGTCAATTGAACCCACCAGGTCGTGTTGGAGCAAACGGCATCCGATCAGATCCCTATTTGGGATTTTGGACCCCCAGGTTGTGTGTTTTAATCTTTTAGACTGGTGTTTTTTTTAGTTCAGTCATTTCATCACCCAACCCAATCCGGGAATCCAAATCGGATTCTGTCAGTTCACACACGTCAATTGAACCCATCCGGTCGTGTTGGAGCAAATGGCACGCCGATCTGATCCCTTTTTGGGATTTTGGACCCCCCATGTTGTGTGTTTTAACCCTTTAGACTTGGGCTTTTTTTTATCCATCATTTTAACGCCCAATCCAATCCGGGAATCCAAATCGGATTCCGTCAGTTCGCACACGTCAATTGAACCCACCCGGTCGTGTTGGAGCAAATGGCACGCCGATCAGATCCCTATTTGGGATTTTGGACCTCCGGATTGTGTGTTTTAACCGTATAGACTTGGGTTTTTTTAGATCCATCATTTCAACGCCTAACCCAATCCGGGAATCCCAATGGGATTCCGTCAGTTCGCACACGACAATTGAACCCACCCGGTCGTATCGGAGTGAACGGCACGCCGATCATATTTGGGATTTTGGACCCCGGGTGTGTGTTTTGACCCTTGAGACTTGGGTTTTTCAGATCCGTCATTTCATCCCCAACCAATCCGGGAATCCAAATCGGATTCCGTCAGTTCACACACGTCAACTGAACCCACCCGGTCGTGTCGGAGCAAACGGCACTTCGATCAGACCCTATTTTAGATTTTGGACCCCCGGGTTGTGTGTTTTGACCGTTTAGACTTGGGTTTTTTTAGATCCGTCATTTCAATGCCCAACCAAATCCGGGAATCCAAATCAGATTCCGTCAGTTTGCACACGTCAATTGAACCCATCCGGTCGTGTTGGAGCAAACAGCACACCGATCAGATCCCTATTTGGGATTTTGGACCCCCGGGTTGTGTGTTTTAATCTTTCAGACGAGTTTTTTTTAGATCCGTCATTTCAACGCCCAACCCAATCCGGGAATCCAAATCGGATTCCATCAGTTCACACACGTCAATTGAACCAACCCGGTCGTGTCTGAGCAAGTGGCACGCCGATTAGATCCCTATTTGGGATTTTGGACCCCCCGGGTTGTGTGTTTTAACCCTTTAGACTTGGGTTTTTTTAGATCCGTCATTTCAATGCCCAACCCAATCCGAATATCCAAATCGGATTCCGTCAGTTCACACACGTCAATTGAACCCACCCGGTCGTGTCGGAGTGAACGACATGCCGATCAGATCCCTATTTGGAATTTTGGACCCCCGAGTTGTGTATTTTGACCCTTTAGACTTGGGTTTTCTTAGATCCATCGTTTCAACTTCCAACCCAATCCGGGAATCCAAATCAGAATCCGTCAGTTCGCACACGTCAATTGAACCCACCTGGTCGTGTCGGAGCAAACGGCACGCCGATCGGATCCCTATTTGGATTTTTGGACCCCCAGGTTGTGTGTTTTGACCCTTTAGACTCGGGTTTTTTTAGATCCGTCATTTCAAGGCCCAACCCATCTGGGAATCCAAATCGGATTCCGTCAGTTCGCACTCGTAATTGAACCCACCGGTCGTGTTGGAGAAAACGGCACGCCGATCAGATCCCTATTTGGATTTTGGACCCCCGGGTTGTGTGTTTTAATCTTTTAGACTTGGTTTTTTTTTAGATCCGTCATTTCAACGCCCAACCCCCGGGAATCCAAATCGGATTCCGTCAGTTCGCACATGTCAATTGAACCCACCGGTCATGTTGGAGCAAATGGCACGCCGATCAGATCCCTATTTGGGATTTTGGACTTCCGGTTGTTTGTTTTTAACCCTTAGACTTGGGTTTTTTTAGATCCATCATTTCAGCGCCCAACCCAATCCGGGAATCAAATGGGATTCCGTCAGTTCGCACACGTCATTGAACCCACCCGTCGTATCGGAGTGAATGGCACGCCGATCATATTTGGGATTTTGGACCTCTGGGTTGTGTGTTTTGACCTTTTAGACTTGGGTTTTTTTAGATCCTTCGTTTCAACTACCAACCCAATCCGGGAATCCAAATCGTAATCCGTCAGTTCGCACACGTCAATTGAACCCACCCGGTCGTGTTGGAGAAAACGGCACGCCGATCGATCCCTATTTGGGTTTTTGGACCCCCAGGTTGTGTTTTTGACCCTTTAGACTCGGGTTTTTTTAGATCCATCATTTCAAGGCCCATCCCAATTCGAGAATCCAAATCGGATTCCGTCAGTTCGCACACGCAATTGAACCCACCCAGTCGTGTTGGAGCAAACGACATGCCGATCAGATCCCTATTTGGGATTTTGGACCCCCGGGTTGTGTGTTTTGACCTTTTAGACTTGGGTTTTTTTTATATCCGTTATTTCAACGCCCAACCCAATCCGGGAATCCAATCGGATTCCGTCAGTTCGCACACGTCAATTGAACCCACCCGGTCGTGTTGGAGCAAACGGCATGCCGATCAGATCCCTATTTGGGATTTTGGACCCCCGGGTTGTGTGGTTTAATCTTTTAGACTGGGTTTTTTTTAGATCCGTCATTTCAACGCCCAACCAATCCGGGAATCCAAATCGGATTCCGTCAGTTCACACACGTCAATTGAACCCACCCGGTCGTGTTGGCGCAAACGACATGCCGATCAGATCCCTATTTGGGATTTTGGACCCCCGGGTTGTGTGTTTTACCCTTAGACTTGGGTTTTTTTAGATCCATCATTTCAACGCCCACCCAATCCGGGAATCCAAATCAGAATCCGTCAGTTCGCACACGTCAATTGAACCCACCTGGTCGTGTCGGAGCAAACGGCACGCCGATCGGATCCCTATTTGGATTTTGGACCCCCGGGTTGTGTGTTTTGACCCTTTAGACTCGGGTTTTTTTAGATCCGTCATTTCAAGGCCCAACCCAATCTGGGAATCCAAATCGGATTCCGTCAGTTCGCACACGTAAATTGAACCCACCCGGTCGTGTCGGAGCGAACGGCACGCCGATCAGATCCCTATTTGGGATTTTGGACCCCCTAGGTTGTGTGTTTTGACCTTTTAGACTTGGTTTTTTTTAGATCCGTCATTTCACGCCCAACCCAATCCGGGAATCCAAATCGGATTCCGTCAGTTCGCACACTCAATTGAACCACCCGGTCGTGTCGGAGTGAACGCACGCCGATCAGATCCCATTTGGGATTTTGGACCCCCGGTTGTGTTTTTGACCCTTTAGACTGGGTTTTCTTAGATCCGTCATTTCAATGCCCAACCCAATCCGGGAATCCAAATCAGATTCCGTCAGTTCGCACACGTCAATTGAACCCACCTGGTCGTGTCGGAGCAAACGGCATGCCGATCAGATCCCTATTTGGGCTTTGGACCCCCGGGTTGTGTGTTTTGACCTTTTAGACTTGGGTTTTTTTTAGATCCGTCATTTCATCAACCCAACCCAATCCGGGAATCCAAATCGGATTCCGTCAGTTCGCACACGTCATTGAACCCACCCGGTCGTGTTGGAGCAAACGGCACGCCGATCAGATCCTATTTGGGATTTTGGACCCCCGGTTGTGTGTTTTGACCCTTTAGACTTGGGTTTTTTTTAGATCCATCATTTCAACGCCCAACCCAATCCGGGAATCCAAATCGGATTCCGTCAGTTCGCACACGTCAATTGAACCCACCCGTCGTGTTGGAGCAAATGGCACGCCGATCAGATCCCTATTTGGGATTTTGGACCCCTGGTTGTGTGTTTTACCCTTAGACTTTGGTTTTTTTAGATCCTCATTTCAACGCCCAACCCAATCCGGGAATCCAAATGGGATTCCGTCAGTTCGCACACGTCAATTGAACCCCCCGGTCGTGTCGGAGCGAACGGCACGCCGATCAGATCCTATTTGGGATTTTGGACCCCTGGTTGTGTGTTTTGACCTTTTAGACTTGGGTTTTTTTAGATCCTTCGTTTCAACTACCAACCCAATCCGGGAATCCAAATCGTAATCCGTCAGTTCGCACACGTCAATTGAACCCACCCGGTCGTGTTGGAGAAAACGGCACGCCGATCGATCCCTATATGGGTTTTTGGACCCCCAGGTTGTGTTTTTGACCCTTTAGACTCGGGTTTTTTTAGATCCATCATTTCAAGGCCCATCCCAATTCGAGAATCCAAATCGGATTCCGTCAGTTCGCACACGTCAATTGAACCCACCCAGTCGTGTTGGAGCAAACGACATGCCGATCAGATCCCTATTTGGGATTTTGGACCCCCGGGTTGTGTGTTTTGACCTTTTAGACTTGGGTTTTTTTTATATCCGTTATTTCAACGCCCAACCCAATCCGGGAATCCAATCGGATTCCGTCAGTTCGCACACGTCAATTGAACCCACCCGGTCGTGTTGGAGCAAACGGCATGCCGATCAGATCCCTATTTGGGATTTTGGACCCCCGGGTTGTGTGGTTTAATCTTTTAGACTTGGGTTTTTTTTAGATCCGTCATTTCAACGCCCACCCAATCCGGGAATCCAAATCGGATTCCGTCAGTTCACACACGTCAATTGAACCCACCCGGTCGTGTTGGAGCAAATGGCACGCCGATCAGATCCCTATTTGGGATTTTGGACCCCCTAGGTTGTGTGTTTTAACCCTTTAGACTTGGGTTTTTTTAGATCCGTCATTTCAACGCCCAACCCAATCCGGGAATCCAAATCGGATTCCGTCAGTTCGCACACGTCAATTGAACCCACCCGGTCGTGTTGGCGCAAACGACATGCCGATCAGATCCCTATTTGGGATTTTGGACCACCGGGTTGTGTGTTTTAATCATTTAGACTTGGGTTTTTTTTAGATCCGTCATTTCAACGCCAACCCAATCCGGGAATCCAAATCGGATTCCGTGAGGTTACACACGTCAATTGCACCCACCCGGTCGCGTTGGAGCAAATGGCACACCGATCAGATCCTTATTTGGGATTTTGGACCCCCAGGGTTGTGTGTTTTAACCAGTTAGACTTGGATTTTTTTAGATCCGTCATTTCAATGCCCAACCCAATCCGGGAATCCAAATCGGATTCCGTCAGTTCCCACACCTCAATTGAACCCACCCGTCGTGTCGGAGTGAACGGCACGCCGATCAGATCCCTATTTGAGATTTTAGACCCCCGGGTTGTGTGTTTTGACCCTTTAGACTTGGGTTTTTTTAGATCCGTCGTTTCAACTTCCAACCCAATCCGGGAATCCAAATCGGAATCCGTCAGTTCGGACACATCAATTGAACCCACCTGGTCGTGTCGGAGCAAACAGCACACCGATCAGATCCCTATTTGGGTTTTTGGACCCCCACATTGTGTGTTTTGACCCTTTAGACTCGGGTTTCTTTAGATCCGTCATTTCAAGGCCCAACTCAATCCGGGAATCCAAATCGGATTCCGTCAGTTCGCACACGTAAATTGAACCCACCCGGTCGTGTTAGAGCGAACGGCATGCCGATCAGATCCCTATTTCAGATTTTGGAACCCCGGTTTGTGTGTTTTAATCTTTTAGATTTGGGTTTTTTTTAGATCCGTCATTTCAACGCCCAACCCAATCCGGGAATCCAAATCGGATTCTGTCAGTTCGCACACGTCAATTGAACCCACCCGGTCGTGTAAGAGTGAACGGCACGCCGATCAGATCCCTATTTGAGATTTTGGACCCCCGGGTTGTGTGTTTTAATCTTTTAGACTTGGGTTTTTTTAGATCCATCATTTCAACGCCCAACCCAATCCGGGAATCCAAATCGCATTCCGTCAGTTCGCACATGTCAATTGAGCCCACCCGGTCGTGTCGGAGCAAACGACACGCCGATCAGATTCCCATTTTGGATTTTGGGCCCCTGGGTTGTGTGTTTTGGCCCTTTAGACGGGTTTTTTTAGATCCGTCATTTCAATGCCTAACCCATCTGGGAATCCAAATCGGATTCTGTCAGTTCGCACACAACAATTGAACCCACGCGGTCGTGTTGGAGTAAACGACATGTCGATCAGATCCCTATTTTTGATTTTGGACCCCCGGGTTGTGTGTTTTAATCTTTTAGACTTTGGTTTTTTTTAGATCTGTCATTTCAACGCCCAACCCAATCCGGGAATCCAAATCGGATTCCGTCAGTTCGCACATGTCAATTGAACCCACCGGTCGTGTTGCAGCAAATGGCACGCCGATCAGATCCCTATTTGCGATTTTGGACCTCCGGGTTGTGTGTTTTAACCTTTAGACTTGGGTTTTTTTAGATCCATCATTTCAACGCCCAACCCAATCCGGGAATCCAAATCGGATTCTGTCAGTTCGCACACGTCAATTGAACCCACCAGGTCGTGTCGGAGTGAACGGCACGCCGATCAGATCCCTATTTGGGATTTTGGACCCCCGGGTTGTGTGTTTTGACCTTTTAGACTGGGTTTTTTTAGATCCGCCGTTTCAACTTCCAACCCAATCCGGGAATTCAAATCGGAATCCGTCAGTTCGAACACGTCAATTGAACCCACCCGGTCGTGTCGGAGCAAACGGCACGCCGATCAGATCCCTATTTGGTTTTTTGGACACCCAGGTTGTGTGTTTTGACCTTTAGACTCAGGTTTTTTTAGATCCGTCATTTCAAGGCCCAACCCAATCCGAGAATCAAAATCGGATTCCATCAGTTCGTACTCGTAAATTGAATCTACCCGGTCGTGTTAGACCAAACGGCACACCGATCAGATCCCTATTTGGGATTTGGACCCCCGGGTTGTGTGTTTTGACCTTTTAGACTTGGGTTTTTTTAGATCCGTCGTTTCAACGCCAACCCAATCTGGGAATCCAAATCGGAATCCGTCAATTCGCACATGTCAATTGAACTCACCCGGTCGTGTTGTAGCAAATGGCACGCTGATCAGATCCCTATTTCGGTTTTTGGACCCCCACGTTGTGTATTTTGACCCTTTAGACTCGGTTTTTTTAGATCCGTCATTTCAAGGCCCAACCCAATCCGGGAATCCAAATCGGATTCCGTCAGTTCGCACACGTCAATTGAACCCACCCGGTCGTGTTGGAGCGAACGGCACGCCGATCAGATCCCTATTTGGGATTTTGGACCCCCGGGTTGTGTGTTTTGACCTTTTAGACTTGGGTTTTTTTAGATCCGTCATTTCAACTTCCAACCCAATCCAGGAATCCAAATCGGAATCCGTCAGTTCACACACATCAATTGAACCCACCTGGTCGTGTCGGAGCAAACGGCACGCCGATCAGATCCCTATTGGGTTTTTGGACCCCCACGTTGTGTATTTTGACCTTTAGACTCGGGTTTTTTTTAGATCCGTCATTTCAAGGCCCAACCCAATCCAGGAATCCAAATCGATTCCGTCAGTTTGCACACGTAATTGAACCCACCCGGTCGTGTTGGAGCGAACGGCACGCCGATCAGATCCCTATTTGGGATTTTGGACCCCCGGGTTGTGTGTTTTAATCTTTTAGACTTGGGTTTTTTTTAGATCCGTCATTTCAACGCCCAACCCAATCCGGGAATCCAAATCGGATTCCGTCAATTCGCACACGTCAATTGAACCCACTCGGTCGTGTCAGAGTGAACGGCACGTCGATCAGATCTCTATTTGAGATTTTGGACCCCCGGGTTGTGTGTTTTAATCTTTTAGACTTGGATTTTTATTAGATCCGTCATTTCAACCCCCAACCCAATCCGGTAATCCAAATCGCATTCTATCAGTTCGCACACGTCAATTGAACCCACCCGGTCGTGTCGGAGCAAACGACACGCCGATCAGATCCCCATTTTGGATTTTGGACCCCCGGGTTGTGTGTTTTGACCCTTTAGATGAGTTTTTTTAGATTCGTCATTTCAATGCCCAACCCATTCTGGGAATCCAAATCGGATTCCGTCAGTTCACACACCTCAATTGAACCCACCCGGTCGTGTTGGAGCAAACGACATGCCGATCAGATCCCTATTTGTGATTTTGGACCCCTGGGTTGTGTGTTTTAATCTTTTAGACTTCGGTTTTTTTTAGATCCGTCATTTCAACGCCCAACCCAATCCGGGAATCCAAATCGGATTCCGTCAGTTCGCACATGTCAATTGAACCCACCCGGTCGTGTCAGAGCAAACGACACGCCGATCAGATCCCCATTTTGGATTTTGGACCCCCGGGTTGTGTGTTTTGACCCTTTAGATGGGTTTTTTTAGATTCGTCATTTCAATGCCCAACCCATTCTGGGAATCCAAATCGGATTCCGTCAGTTCACACACCTCAATTGACCCACCCCGGTCGTGTTGGAGCAAACGACATGCCGATCAGATCCCTATTTGGGATTTTGGACCCCTGGGTTGTGTGTTTTAATCTTTAGACTCGGTTTTTTTTAGATCCGTCATTTCAACGCCCAACCCATCCGGGAATCCAAATCGGATACCGTCAGTTCGCACATGTCATTGAACCCACCCGGTCGTGTTGGATCAAATGGCACGTCGATCTGATCCCTATTTGGGATTTTGGACCTCCGGGTTGTGTGTTTTAACCCTTTAGACTGGGTTTTTGTTAGATCCATCATTTCAATGCCCAACCCAATCCGGGATCCAAATCGGATTTCGTCAGTTCGCACACGTCAATTGAACTCACCCGGTTGTGTCAGAGTGAACGGCACGCCGATCAGATCCCTATTTGGGATTTTGGACCCCTGGGTTGTGTGTTTTGACCCTTTAGACTTGGGTTTTTTTAGATCCGTCGTTTCAACTTCCAACCCAATCCGAGAATCCAAATCGGAATCCGTCAGTTCGCACACGTCAATTGAACCCACCCGGTCGTGTCGGAGCAAACGGCACGCCGATCGGATCCCTATTTGGGTTTTTGGACCCCCTGGTTGTGTGTTTTGACACTTTAGACTCACGTTTTTTTAGATCCGTCATTTCAATGTCCAACCCAATCCGGGAATCCAAATCGGATTCCGTTAGTTCCCACACGTCAATTGAACCCACTCGGTCGTGTCAGAGCAAACGGCACGCCGATCAGATCCCTATTTGGGATTTTGGACCTCCGGGTTGTGTGTTTTGACCCTTTAGACTTGGGTTTTTTTAGATCCGTCGTTTCAACTTCCAACCCAATCCGGGAATCCAAATCGGATTCCGTCAGTTCGCACATGTCAATTGAACCCACCCGGTCGTGTCGGAGCAAACGGCACGCCGATCGAATCCCTATTTGGGTTTTTGGACCCCCAGGTTGTGTGTTTTGACCCTTTAGACTCAGGTTTTTTTTTAGATCCGTCATTTCAACGCCCAACCCAATCCGGGAATCCAAATCGCATTCCGTCAGTTCGCACACGTCAATTGAACCCACCCGTCATGTTGGAGTGAATGGCACACCAATCAGATCCCTATTTTGGATTTTGGACCCCCGGGTTGTTGTTTTTGACCCTTTAGACTTGTTTTTTTTTAGATCCGTCATTTCAACTTGTGTTTTGACATTCTTTAGTGGTTTCATTTCATTCAAAGTATATGAAATTAATAGTAATACTGACCTGTGGGTTGGCTGTGAGGGGCATACTCCCTGCATGGCTGAGATCAACTGCTGAACTATATCGCCGAAGTGCGTCCGTATCCCAATGAGGGTTCTCATCTCCTCTACACCACTGACGGGCGGCACAGCAGATGAACTCGCGTATGCCGGAGGAGCGACCGAACTCGCATATGAGGACAACACTGGAGTAGTATCCAGGCTGTCCCCAAATCCGTACACTCGACCCTTCCTCGGCCCTCCCGCTGCGTCAACCCAAGCCTCCGGATCCAAGTCTGGCGGGGGAGTTCCCTCTACATAGCGATCCGCCATCGTCTTGTCATAGGTCTCCTGCAGAACAAATTAAAACTAAATTATTGAAAATAAATTATTTTAATATCTTAATTGAATTCAAATTTTATAGCTTGACTTACAGCAATCGTGCGAGCACTCTCGCTGACATAGTCATCCGTCCCCTTCCGCTTATGAGTCCGATCAAATAACTCGCGAAAAGTAGGGGCATGCTCGAGCTCGTGATGCTTACAATTCAAGAAAATTAGTTATTTTCGCAATAATAATCAATGTATTAAGCAATTGAACAATAATATGCTTACCAATTTTTGGCTGTGGGTCGCATAAGATACGGACTCACTAGTATGCACATTCTTCTCTGGATGAGTTGATCGGTTGCGTTTTGCCGCCTGTGACCGCTCCTGCCATGGTCCAGTAGCCCACACTCACAAAGGGACTCCCAATAGTCCCTCCTCAGCCAAACAGGGCATAATCCAGCCAAGCCATAGGATCCCGGTTGCCTGTGGTCTTCATTGCCTTGTCCCAGGCCTCCCCATCAACTTTCTCAAATTAGTCTGGGCAGTAGACTCCCAGACGGCTCGAGCTCGAGGGGGATTCTCAGGTCTCGTGAACGCATACCTCCGCTGTAAAGAAATAAAATTACTCAACTGTCTGCACTAACCGAGATAGTAATTAAATAAATGACTTCAAATAAGTAAAAATTAATATACCGTGAACATGTCAAATAATAAATCGGACGGGCACCGGGATCTCTCTCATGCATGCACCACTGGTCCTGGAATATATGCGTGGATCAGCGTCGTAATATAGCGGGAAGCAGAACCGGGATCTATCTTCCCCCTGCAATTGCACATTATTTTGTACATGAAATGTATAACATAAATAACAAATACAGTAAGTTTGAAGTGATCAAGTTTACCCTGAGATCCAACATGGCTACCGTCCCGGTAGCTGAGTCCCCTCCTCATCTGCTGCTGGATGCTGGCTCTCCACCTCTGTTGAAAACAATTAAGTACACTATTGTTGTATAAATTGGAAGAAAAGAACATACTGATCTATGGAAACATACATGTACTTGGTGGTGAGGAAGAAGGAAAGGTGGCGCTACTCGCATGGTCGAGGACGTGTCCCTGCAAAATTATATACACATTAGAAAATATGAATTTAATTGAACAATAATATATAGAGTTTTGTGTTTACATATACGTATACCTGTTGCCGGGACAATTGGCATGGACGGGGAGGCAGTCCCTACATAATTTTATGTATGTTAGATCTCGCGAATTTAATTGAATAATAATGTAGAGTTTTTTGTGTACATATGCATATACCTGTCCACTGGGCGACCGCGTGGACGGGGAGGCAGTCCCTGCTAAATTGTATGTATGTTAGAAAATATGAATTTAATATGAACAATAATATAAAAACTCTTGGTGTACATATGCATATACCTGTCGTGGACGGGGACGGGACCCTCGGCCTACGGACGTGGAAACCGTCCGACTCCATCCTCCACGTACCATATCTCTATTGACATAAATAAAGATATAACATGTCATCAGCACTCAAATTTGAAGTAGCTATTGAATAACATATAATTAACAACAACACGAAGTTCTTACAAAATGTAGGGTATATTATCTATATTCATCATCAGATGCTGAATATATGTTTAATTCAGCGTCATCTTCATCATCCTCCTCGAATTCGTCCTCATCATGCTGGGACTCTTCCTCTACATCAGACTCCACCTCCCGCTCAAGGGCATTTGGGTCAACTTCTTCCTGTTCGTTATCCTTATATAAGAAAATTGTTTCATTTATATCATCAATATTGAACTGCGTAGAAGTCGCCAACTCTCGTACGTCACTTCGATCTGATTGGAAAAAATTGTCATTAACACCTTCGAGGTCATCATCAGCCTGGAGAAGCTCATACTCGGGGAATAGCCTTGATTTCACTCTACATGCAGCCCACCAATCTCTTAATTTGAGGGATGAATAATTTGAATAATAAACTTGTTGGGCTTGTGCTTCCAGAATGAATGGTTCATACGTACTCAACTTGGACTTATGCTTGACATCGATAATCCCATATATTGTGTCATTACGAATAGAGGTCGGATCAAACCACTGACACTTGAAGAGAATCACATTGTTGTCTTGTCCCAAAAATTATAGTTCAATGACTTCTTCGAGAATGCCATAATAGTCTATTTCATTTTCATTGTAGGCACTTCCTTCACACATACGCCGCTGTTCATCGTAGATTATTCCGTCCATAATCCCTCGTGTGAAATCGGTATCCATTCACAATGTAGCCTGGATAGACGCGTACAATCTTCGAGGGCCCATAACTATCTCTTGTACTCTTGAATCAGTAACCAAACCTTGTTCAACCTATTATTAAAAAAAGGGACAGACAATGACAAATTATGCCAACTAAGTATGCATAAGAGCATGACACTTATGCTTCAAAATATTTAGACACTTACTCGAGATCTTAACCGAGCCTTCGAATGGATTGAAACCGTCTGTGCATAAACCCAGCCGCACGTTGCGTGGATCCCTTGAGAAATAAGGATGAGTACGGCTAAAATGAGCCCAAGCTTCACCATCGGCGGGATGACTCATTCAAGATCGTCACGACGGACTCTTTCCGCATGCCAAGTCATGTGTCCAGTTGTCTTCGAAGACATGAACAACCGCTGCAATCT
>JACBKR010001729.1:0-39833 GCA_014218235.1 Colocasia esculenta | reverse complement strand
AGCGTAGGTCTGGTAGAGTACCTAGACAGCCTGAAAGATATTGTAAGGTCTCGGGTTCTTATGGATCCTTATTGGGTCTGTAGGGTCCTGTGTAGTTGAAGGCCAGGGGTTGCTGTGAGTCAGAGTCAGCGTCAGCGATGTGGACGTCTGAGCGTGAACTCAATGACAGGGGATCTGGACGTCAGGCTGTAGGCGGTTCAGTAGGCGGCCAGCGATGTTGACGTGACTGGTAGGGCCTGTTGAAGTAGGGCAGCCCGAGAGCAGAAACTACCTTTCTCATTTCCTCTCCTTCCTTCCACCTTAGCCTTTTCTGATCCTGCAGCTTTGTTGGGTGATTTGAGCTCGTGGGAAGCCCCTGGATCGTGGGTGTTGCTAGATAGGGCGGGAAACGCGAGGTTTTGGCGTGATTCGCGAGGAGTCCTCGGGGAATCCGGCGCGATTGGTGGCTGTTTGGGGATTGATTAAGCGTTCTGAGGTAGGGACTTAACCCCTATAACCCTCCCCAGCAAACTAGCATGCCCAATAAGTGAATGGATGCAATTTATGGTTTAGGGTTTGGGTTGTACCATGCGGGATTTGGATTAAATTAGACAATCTAAGTGTTAGACTGTTAGTTTAGAGTTCTGGTAGTGTAGATTGATGAGAGGAAGTGTTTCCCTCCATCAGTCAGAGTTGGTTTAGTGTTTCTACCCATTGGGACTGATCGTTTCAGTTCTGGTTATGGGGACTGAAGATATCAACGTCCACATCGTTGACGTTGAGATCTTCAGGGATGAGTTAAACGACAAGGTCGATTGCCGTTTAGTATTGTTGGCGGCATAGGGGTTGCCGTCTATCTCTGATTGGCGGCAATCGATGTGGCGTTTATATCATGTCTCCCAGCAGACTTGAGTTGTGTGTTAGAGGCGATTGATGTGATGTCCGCCCTAATAGCACAAGTGGGCCAGGCTTAGAGTATGACTCCGCCTGTGCATAAGAGTGGTGTTCTGTAGCACGAGGTGTTTACTACTGTACGGTTTCAGACGTTGAGTGTGTCCGTCTGTTGTACGCGCATGCGTTACCGTGTACCCGTTTCTGTTGTGTTACCTAGGCGTGGGGGCGACTCCGTCTAGACGACTAGTGTGTGGTTGTCCTCGCTAGTGAGAGCGGGACATCGAGTGCGACTTGTATGTGCGTACTCCTGGTGGTGGTTTGAGCGGTCTCGTGGAGGCCCTTCTCTACCGCTAGGGTCAAGCGTAGGGGAAAAACGGTCGTGGACCAGACGCGAGAGAGAGCGTCTGTAGTGTGCACACGTGGCTGGGGTTGAGAGCCTCTATGGTGACGGGACACCGAGCCACAGACCCTAGCTGAGTCCTACTTGCTGTGTGTGTGAGTGTGTGTTACTGAGACGTGTGGTTACAGTTTTGTGTTGTGGTGACGTGTACTTACTTTCTGTTTTACTTTCCGCACTTTAGAATGTACCGGTGGGTTACTTTTCCCTATGGGTCTCTTTTCTTGAGACTCACTCCCTTCCCTTTCAGGGGGTCTTCGTCGACTCCCGTTCCAGGCGAGTCTAGCCACTCCGGTGTTGGTGCTCCCTAGCTGCAGTGAGTTGTACCTTTTTGTTGTACTTCGTACTCTGTACTTTGTCTCAGACTCTGAGGTTGTATATGATATTTTAATAGTGGAATTTTACTGCTTTGCATGGTGTGTATCTTCTACATATAGTCTCCTCGGACTTTCACTTCTACCCTTCGAGCTTGTCTCGTGGGTTAGCGGTCAGAATTCGGGTTACCGGGTGTTACTGGTAATGCGGGTTCTGGGTCGTTACAGTTTGGTATCAGAGCCTGGTCTGATGAGATATATATAAGGAAATACCCATCATGTTAACTCAGAGATAAAGAGTACAGTGCCACTGTAGTAGCTATGTAGCCCGGAGTTAGTTAGTGTATTTATGTGTGTATTTTTGTTTTGTGCATAGTTCTATGGCCTAGGCGACGTCCTAGAGAGGGAGTAGCCGAGCAGCGACTCGTCGGAGGTTGGAGATGCTCCGCCACTCAGCAGACGCAGCCTTTGCCACAGGACGCACATAGTGGTATTGTTCCGCCGCCGCCACCTCCACCTCAGGTAGCTCAGGGATTGGACATGACTCATTTCTTGAGGGGTGGCTCAGTTTGTTGCTCAGCACCGTGACGCGCCGGGACCAGGGTGGTACTGGAGGGTGTTGAGGGAGTTCTTGCAGTTTCAGCCGCCTCAGTTTTGGGCCAGCCTGATCCAGATGCAGCGCGGCATGGTTAGATGCATGGAGCGGACTTTTCGTTCATGGAGTGTGTCCAGAGGAGCGAGTGCTGTTAGCCAGTTACCAGTTGCAGGCGCAGGCGTTGACTTGGTGGTCCGCTGAGTGGGAGACTACTTTTCAGTCTCGCCCACTTAGGCAGATTCCGTGGCAGGAGTTTGTTGTTTCTTTTGAGAGAGCCTTCTGTCTACTTATGTTCGGACGGAGAGGTTGTACCAGTTTCTGGACTTACAGCAGAGGGACTCTACTGTGGTGCAGTACAGGGCCAGATTTGTGGAGTTAGGGCGTTATGCTCCGCAGATTATGGGAGATGAGGGTTGAGGACTCAGCAGTTGTGAGGGGCTTGAGGCCAGAGCTCAGGCAGGCGCTGATAGTTGCTCGTGTCACAGACTTGGATGCGGCCTATCAGATACAGCGGCAGAGTTGGAGGCAGACACCTTGCGGACGTGTCGGCTCGGAGTGCAGAGGTTCAGACGCAGGTAGTTCCTTCTCAGCCCGCCAGCAGCAGGGTAGTGTGCAGACGACCCCGAGGACTACGACTTCTTACGCGTCCACTTCTACTGGGACGTCGGCGAAGTCAGGATCTCGGAGGAAGTTTCGGCGTGATAGGAGGCAGGACAGAGCAGAGGCAGCAGTCGGTTGGGAGTGTCAGCACGACAGGTCAGCTTCACAGCAGGTACAACGTACTTTTGCTGGGCAGTGTTACCGGTGTGACCAGATGGGTAATGGCGCGAGATTGTCCTTTGTACCTCGTGTGCCGCAGCAGCAGACCCAGTCACAGCCCCGAGTGCAGCAGCAGCAGGCACCAGTGCAGCAGCGTCAGCAGACCGGAGGTTCTGTGGGTCCAGAGGTAGAGGTCGTGTTACCCACTTGACTCGTGCAGACGCGGGGAGGCAGCTCACCTGGTGGAGGTACTGTTTCAGTTTTTGGTTATGCAGCTAGAGTCTTTGTTTGATTCCGGTGCCTCTCACTCTTTTGTGTCTGAGGACTTTTTAG
Organism: Colocasia esculenta; assembly: GCA_014218235.1. NCBI lineage: Eukaryota > Viridiplantae > Streptophyta > Magnoliopsida > Alismatales > Araceae > Colocasia > Colocasia esculenta. Next base: position 36,562 of record JACBKR010001729.1, on the reverse strand, counting down.
ACTCCCTTGGAGAGTTGAGTCGGGGAGAGTCTGTTGAGTTGGCAGTAGAGTTGCCGACGGGGGACTTTGTCCTTACGTCCTACTGTCTCGAGGAGGTACCTGTGCAGTTGCAGGATCAGTTGTGTCAGCCGTCTTTTGCCTTGCAGTTGCATGACTTGATGTGATTTTGGGTATGGACTGGTTGGAGCGGTATGGTGCAGTGGGGATTGCCAGAAGAAAAGGGTGCACTGCGGATAACTGGAGCAGCGGCGTTCTACTTCCAGGGTATCGTACCTCTTACTTCTCGCTTTTAGTTTCTGCTTTGAGGGCAGGGAGGTTGCTTGCTTCTGGTTGTCAGGGTTTCCTAGTTTCTGCAGTGACTCTTGACCAGATCGCCTCGGGAGTGGGAGACATTCCTGTAGTGTGTGAGTTTCGGATGTTTTTCCGGAAGAGTTGCCTGGTCTTCCACCAGAGAGAGAGATTGAGTTTACTGTAGAGTTGGTTCCTGGCACTTTACCTTTTGCTTGGCACCGTACCGTATGGCACCAGCAGAGTTGAGGGAGTTGAAGAGGCAGCTTGAGGAGTGTTGGAGAAGGGCTATATTCGTCCTAGCTTTTCTCCGTGGGGGTCACCTGTTTTGTTTGTCCGGAAGAAGGATGGTAGCCTGAGGTTGTGTATCGATTATAGGAAGCTAAATCAAGTGACCATCAAGAATAGGTATCCTTTGCCTAGGATTGATGCTCTTTGATCAGCTTCAGTCTGCTCGTGTTTTCTCGAAGATTGACTTGAGGTCGGGCTACTATCAGTGCGGATTAGAAATTCGGACATTGAGAGAATGCTTTTCGGACCAGATATGGACATTTGAGTTTTGGTGATGCCGTTTGGGGCTCACCAATGCTCCAACAGCCTTCATGGATCTGATGCATCGGGTGTTCCACAGTTCTTGGACCGGTGTCGTAGTGTTTGTTGACGACATTCTGGTGTACTCCGCTTCGGAGGAGGAGCAGGCCGAGCACCTGAGGATCGTGTTGCAGACCTTGCGAGAGCACCAGTTGTATGCCAAACTTAGCAAGTGTGGAGTTTTGGCTACAACAGGTTCACTTTTGGGGCACGTGATCTCAGGTGAGGGAGTTTGTGGATCCAGCGAAGGTTGAGGCAGTTTTGCAGTGGGAGAGTCCCAGATCTGTGTCTGAGATTCGTAGCTTTCTGGGTTTGGCAGGTTACTACCGCAGGTTTTTCGAGATTTTTCTCAGGTTGCTGCACCCTTGACTCGGTTGACGAGAAAGGGAGTTCAGTTTTGTGGTCGGATCAGTGTGAGCAGAGTTTCATGAGTTGAAAGACTGCTTACGTCAGCGCCAGTTCTTGCCTTACCTTCAGGTGAGGAGGGTTTTGAGGTTTGCACAGATGCTTCAGGTGTTGGTTTGGGTGCGGTTCTGATGCAGCAGGGCCGAGTGGTGGCTTATGGTCTCGCCAGCTTAAGCCCCACGAGAGAGTTACCCGACCCACGACCTAGAGCTTGCAGCTGTGGTGTTTGCTTTGCGGATTTGGCGTCTTTACCTGTACGGAGTGAGTTTTGTAGTCCGTACGACCACCAGAGTTTGAGATATGTGTTTTCTCAGAGGGATCTGAATATGAGGCAGCGTCGATGGATGGAATATCTGAAGGACTATGATTTCAGCATTGAGTATAAGCCTGGAAAGGCGAATGTAGTTGCAGATGCTTGAGTAGGAAAGCACAGATGAGTCATCTGATGCTTAGAGAGTGGCAGTTGTGGGCAGTCTGCGACAGAGGGATCTTTCAGAGTAGAGTTTCTTCAGTCGTCGTCAGTGTGTGTGGCAGTTTGTTAGCAGCTCCCGCAGTTGTGAGACAGGTTGCTGAGGCTCAGCAGGCAGATCCCGAGTTGCACAGTGTGTTGCTTCTTCCAGAGGTTGAGCTTGGTGCGGACGGGACTGTTAGGTTCCGAGATAGACTCTATGTCCTGTTGAGGAGTCTATCAGGAGAGTCGTGTTGCAGGAGGCACATGGTTCCAGGTACTCTATTCATCCAGGGGCGACCAAGATGTACCACAGGTTGAGACGTCAGTTTTGGTGGCCTGGGATGAAGAGAGACATAGCGGCTTTTGTTGCTAGGTGTTTGGTTGTCAGCAGGTGAAGGCCGAACATCAGCGTCAGGAGGACTTGTGCAGCCATTAGAGATTCCGATGTGGAAGTGGGACCAGTTACGACTGACTTTGTTTGGGTTCCGAGGACAGCTGGAGGTTTTGATAGCATTTGGGTCTTGTAGAAGATTGACGAAGACTGCCAGATTCTTGCCTGTCAGGACTAGTTGGGGTGTGAGTAGGTTGGCCGCGTTGTACGTAGAGCGGATGTTCCTTTGCATGGAGTGCCGATCTCTATTGTGTCAGACAGGGATCCTCGCTTCACTTCTGGGTTCTGGCGCAGTTCCAGAGAGCTTTGGGGACAGAGTTGGCTTTTAGTTCCGCCTAACCCTCAGTCAGACGGTCAGTCAGAGGGACTATCCAGACTTTGGAAGACATGCTTAGAGCTTGTTGCTGGAGTGGCAGGGGGTCGTGGACAGCTCACTTGCCGTTGGTCGAGTTCACATATAATAATAGTTATCACTCCAGTATCGGTTGGCACCATATGAGGCTTTGTACGGACGACCGTGTCGCACTCTCTTGACTGGTTCGAGGTTGGCGAACGAGTTGTCACGGGGCCGGAGTTGGTTCAGCAGTCAGTTGAGGTAGTTCAGCTTGTGAGACAGAGGCTTCAGTCAGCTCAGAGTCGGCAGAAGAGTTATGCAGATCAGCGCAGACGACCGCTCGAGTTTCAGGTAGGAGACCAGGTGTTTGTTCGTGTGTTCCTATGAAGGGAGTGGTGAGGTTCGGTAAGCGTGGAAGTTGAGTCCTCGCTTATTGGGCCTTTTACCATTTCTGAGCTTGTCGGAGGTTTGGCGTACAGACTTGAGCTTCCGTCAGAGTTAGCAGCAGTGCACGAGTGTTTCACGTGTCGATGCTTCGGAGGTATCTGCTGACGAGTCTCATGTTCTGCAGAGTGCAGAGTGGTCTGAGGTGACTCCAGTGTTGACTGTACCCGATTTACCATTGCACATTGAGGATCGCCGAGTTCAGCGGTTGAGGAACAAGGCAATCCCTTTAGTTCGTGTTGCGTGGCAGCGGCACTCTGGTGGTGAGTCGACATGGGAGCGGGAGGACGAAATGCGTGAGCATTTCCGTACCTCTTTGGTGAGTTTCTTTCCTTGTGTTATTTGAATTTTGAGGGCAAATTCCTTAAGGGGGGAGAGCTGTAAGGTCGGGTTCTTATTGGATCCTTATTGGGTCTGTAGAGGTCTGTGTAGTTGATGGCCAGGGGTTGCCGTTGAGTCAGAGTCAGCGTCCAGTGATGTGGACGTCTGAGCTTGAACTCAACGACAGGGGATCTGGACGTCAGGCTGTAGGCGGTTCAGTAGGCGGCCAGCGATGTGACGTTGACTGGTCGGGCCTGTTGAAGTAGGGCAGCCCGAGAGCAGAAACTACCTTTCTCATTTCCTCTCCTTCTTCCACCTTAGCCTTTCTTGATTCCTGCAGCTTCTGTTGGGTGATTTGAGCTCGTGGGAAGCCCCTGGATCGTGTGGCGTTGCTAGATCGGGCGGGAAACGCGAGGTTTGGCGTGATTCGCGAGGAGTCCTCGGGGGATCCGGCGCGATTAGTGGCTGTTTGGGGATTGATTAAGCGTTCTGAGGTAGGGACTTAACCCCTATAACCCTCCCCAGCAAACTAGCATGCCCAATTAAGTGAATTGGAATGCAATTTATGGTTTAGGGTTTGAGTTGTACCATGCCGGGATTTGGATAAATTAGACAATCTAAGTGTTAGATGTTAGTTTGATGTTCTGGTAGTGTAGATTGATGAGAGGAAGTGTTTTCCCTCCATCAGTCGGAGTCTGTTTAGTGTTTCTACCCATTGGGACTGATTCGTTCAGTTCTGGTTATGGGGGACTGAAGATATCAACGTCCACATATGTTGACGTTGAGATCTTAGGGAGTTAAACGACAAGGTCGATTGCCGTTTAGTTATTGTTGGCGGCATAGGGGTTGCCGTCTATCTCTGATTGGCGGCAATCGATGTGGCCGTTTATCTTCCTATCTCCCAGCAGACTTGAGTGGTGTGATTAGAGGCGCTTGACATGTGATGTCCGCCCTAATAGCACAAGTGGGCCAGGCTTAGAGTATGACTCCGCCTGTGCATAAGAGTAGTTGTGTAGCACGAGGTGTTTACTACTGTACGGGGTTTCAGACGTTGAGTGTGTCCGTCTGTTGTATGCGCGTTGCGTTACCGTGTACCCGTTTCTGTTGTGTTACCTAGGCGTGGGTGCGACTCCGTCTAGACGACTAGTGTGTGGTTGTCCTCCGCTAGTGAGCGGGACATCGAGTGCGACTCTGTCCTGTGCGTACTTCTTGTGGTGGTTTTGAGCCGGTCTCCGTGGAGCCCTTCTCTACCGCTAGGGTCAAGCGTAGGGGAAAAAACGGTCGTGGACCAGACGCGAGAGAGAGCGTCTGTGTGTGCACACGTGGCTGGGGTTGAGAGCCTCTGTGGTGACGGGACGCCGAGCCACAGACCCTAGCTGAGTCCTACTTGCTGTGTGTGTGAGTGTGTGTTACTGAGCGCGTGGTTTACAGTTTTGTGTTGTGGTGCGACGTGTACTTACTTTCAGTTTTACTTTCTACACTTAGACTGTTACTGGTGGGGTTACTTTTCCCTACTGGGTCTCTTTTCTTGAGATCACTCCCTTCCCTTTCAGGTGGGTCTTCGTCGACTCTGTTCCAGGCGAGTCTAGCCACTCCGGTGTGGTGCTCCTAGCTGCAGTGAGTTTACCTTTTGTTGTACTTCTGTACTCTGTACTTGGTCTCAGACTCTGAGGTGTATATGATATGTTAATAGTGGAATTTTACTGCTTTGCATGGTGTGTATCTTCTTACATATAGTCTCCTCGGACTTTCACTTCCTACCCTCCGAGCTTGTCTCGTGGGTTAGCGGGTCAGAATTCGGGTTACCGGTTGTTAGGTAATGCGGGTTCTGGGTCGTTACAGATATGTGGACATCAGTGAAGGCATGTCTTATGATGAGGATGATGATCCAAAGACCTACAAGAGGCTGTGATTGTCCTCAGTCAGGGAAATGGCGAGATGCCAGAATTCTGAGATGCAGTCCATGTACACAACCAAGTTTGGAATTGGTAGACTTGCCGAAGGTATTGTACCTATTGGGTGCAAGTGGATCTTTAAGAGAAAGATCGGGCAGATGGACAGATCGACACTTATAAGGCAAGGTTGGTGGCAAAGGGGTATCGTCAAAGGCAAGGAATTGACTATGACGAAACTTTCTCACCAGTTGCTATGATAAGTCGATCAGAATTCTTCTTGCCATTGCTGCATACTTTGATTACGAGATCTGTCAGATGGATGTAAAAACCGCTTTCCTTAATGGAAACATTGAGGAGGAAGTGTATATGATACAACTGAGGGTTTTACATCTAAAGAGTGTCCAGACAAAGTATGCAAGCTTCAAAGATCCATCTATGGATTGAAGCAAGCTTCTCGTAGTTGGAACATAAGGTTTGATGAGGCTATCAAATCTTATGACTTCATTAAGAATGAAGATGAACCATGTGTGTATAAGAAAATCAGTGGGAGTGCTATCACTTTTCTCGTACTTTACGTTGATGACATCTTACTCATTAGAATGATGTAAGGATGTTATCATCAGTAAAGGTTTGGTTGTCAAAGAACTCTCCATGAAGGATTTGGAGAAGCATCCTAGCATTAGGAATACGTATCTATAGAGATAGATCTAAGAGGATGCTTGGCTTGACCCAATCTATGTACATAGATACCATGTCAAAAGGTTTGGCATGGAAAATTCCAAGAGAGGTCTCTACCAATGAGACATGGGATTAATCTCTCTAAGGAGCAGTCTCCTAAGACTCCTGAAGAGAGGGCAGCCATGGATAGAGTCCCTATGCTTCGGCTATAGGGTCTATCATGTATGCCATGCTATGTACAAGGCCTGATGTGGCATTTCTCTAAGGTTACAAGCAGATATCAGGCAATCCAGGTGAAACACACTGGATGGCAGTGAAATGTATCCTTAAGTACTTGAGAAGGACTAAGGATATATTTCTGGTTTATGGAGGAGGGGACTTGAAACTTCGGGCATACACTGACTCGAGTTTCCAGTCAGATCCAGATGATAGCAAGTCTACATCTGGGTTTGTGTTCACTTGAACGGGGGGGGTGCAGTGAGCTGAAAGAGTTCAAGCAAGAAACCACTGCAGACTCGACGACAGAAGCTGAGTACATTGCTGCAGCTGAAGCCGCCAAGAGAGGCAGTGTGGATGAAGAAGTTCATCACCGACCTTGGTGTGGTGCCAGATGACTCTGATCCATCCCATTGCTGTGTGACAACAATGGGGCATTGCGCAAGCGAAAGAGCCGCGGTCTCATCAGAAGTCGAAGCATTCTGAGGCGATTTCACCTGATCAGGGAGATAATCACTAGAGGAGATGTACTGGTGGAAAAGAGTTCCTTCAGTCGACAACATTGCAGATCCACTAACGAAGCCTTTAACTCAAATTGGGTTTGAGCGCCACCTAGAGTCTATGGTTTAAGACATAAAGGTGATTGGTAGTCAAGTGGGATTGTTAGTTATGGTGTCCTCAAGCCAATCATAACTTGTACAATCTTTTGTTGATTGAAATAATAATAAGGCTTTTATGTTCATTATGTATAATTCGTTTATCGTTTCATTATGAAGTCCATGAATATGCGCAATGGATATTAATTATGATGAGATCATAACAATGAGATTAATATCCTTTAACGTATTCTAATTGTTCCTAGTCGGAGGATAATCGAGAAGGACATCGGAATCCGGTTAGACTAGTACAGGTTGCACCTGCTCATATGATGAGGGTGTGGTCTCATAGTCACTTGTGTGGAGACACTAAGGTGAATCTGTAGGTGCTCATTGGAGAATGAGTTCACTGAACTGATCCGTTATGAATCGCTGGATGGTAATTACCTTACTGTCAACCAGCTAGATTCATTGTCACAGTGGCGTGATTGGTCCTTAGACCTGAGACACAAGGACACCTTGTTGGTGGACTTCTGGGTTTTGACCTTGACTTATAGATCTAGCCATGAGGTCTTAATCAGTAAGTGATCGGATCTAGCGGAATACCTTCGAAGGTGATTGTGTGGTCAATATGGGATCGCTCGCTCTCGGTAATAGGAGAGTGAATGCTCTACGAAAGGATGCCTGATAGTCCCTGGCCAGGGCAAGACTACTTATCAGAAAAGGAGTTTTATGTTATAGTTATACGGCATCTAAACCGAGTGAGTGTGCCATTTAGGGTTTGAGAGTTAACCATACCCTAAGTGCACTCGGGAGCATTGTACGAGCGAAGGATTATAGTCACGTGGTAACTGATGATACAAAAGGTTCCTTGAATGGGTTGCTGAACCCCAATGCTTTCCAGGATCAAGTGGTGTTGCTTGGCACCCAACTTGATTGGAAGCCGGTCAATTATCGTGAGACGATAATTGATTGTGTAATTAATTAATATGAGATGTTATTAATTACCATAAGTCAATAAAGAGTTATTGAGCTTAATGGGCTGAAAACTGGACTAGCAGTTGGGCCTAGAGGGTCACACGCATAAGAGTTCGAGCAGACTGGGCAAGGTGTTCTTTATAGACAATGACTGGGTTTTTATGAAAAAACCGCAGTGTCTATAAATATACGCTGAGAGTTAAACCTGGGCCAAGCTCCAGGCTTAACCCTGGCCGCCCCCTCCTCTCTCTCTCCGAGGGCGCCCCCACCCTCTCTCTCCTCTCTCCAGCACATGGTGGAGTTGAGATCCGGGAGACGCGGGAGAACGAGGAGATCCGTCTGCGTTCGGAGCTCAGTGGATAGTCTAGAGGGCGGACACTTGAAGGCTTGAAGCATGGTGCCTCTGCGCCACTCCTCCCGGATACGGGAGTTACGCAACCCCGCAAAAGTAAAGATGAGATTGCCTATGCGAGGTTTAGCGTTTGTGTTCGATCCGACCGCGGCAACGATATCTATCTGTGGAAACGCGTTTCCGCTGCGCCCGATCATTTCCTTACACTGAGTACGTGCCAGCTGTAGATGACGCCCCAAAACAAGAGCCAGTAGAACTAACTAAACAAATAAAAATCGAAAGCGGGACTTCTAATCACCGGGACCGAACTCAAAGAGTTGGAAAATGAGTCACCACATTCCTCGGCCAAAGTGGCGACGTATTCGCTTGGTCTGACGACGACCTCCAGGAATAGACCCAAGCATTATCCAACATCACTTGAAAGTGGACCCCGAGGCCAGACCTATCCGGCAAAAGAAGAGGCCCTTGTCAGCCGAGCGGCAGGAAGTGGTTGAAAACCAGTTGACGAAATATTTGCATGCAGGTACCGTTAGGAATTCGTTTTACCCAAACTGGGTCGCCAACGTCGTCCTGGTGCAAAAGGCAACGGCAAATGGCGAATGTGTGTTGACTTCTCCAACCTAAACAAAGCCTGCCCAAAGGACAGCTTCCCCTTTCCCGGATCGACCAGCTAGTCGACTCAACTGCCGGACATGAGTCTTTAAGCTTCCTCGACGCCTATTCAGGCTATCACCAAATAAGAATGGCCCCAGAAGACGAAGAGAAAGACATCCTTCACCACTGAGAGAGGTTTGTATTGTTTTACTCGTATGCCATTCGGACTAAAGAATGCAGGAGCAACATACCAAAGACTGGTCAACAGAATGTTCGAGAAACAGATCGGCAAGACCATGGAAATATACGTCGACGACATGTTGGTCAAAAGCCGACAAGCCGAGGACCACGTCAGGGACTTAGCCGAAGCTTTCGAATATTGAAGCTCTACGGGATGATGAAGCTGAACCAGAGAAGTGCGTCTTCGGCGTCCGAGCAGGAAAATTCTTAGGGTATTTGTCTCCAACGAGGCATTGACGTCAACCCCGACAAAGTTCAAGCCATCCTCGGCATGACGGCTCCGAGAACAGTCAAAGAGGTACAAAGACTTAATGGCATGGTAAAAGCTCTAAGCAGGTTTATGTCCAGGTCAGCAGAACGGTGCAAGCCATTTTTCGAGGTGCTAAGGAAGGGCCGCTTCGAGTGGACCGAGGACTGCCAAAAGGCTTTCGACGAGCTAAAAGAACACCTGGCGAGCGTACCGACGCTGAGCAAGCCGAAGGAGGGTGAAGAGCTGCTGTTGTATCTGTCCGCAACGAGCTATTCCGTCAGCTCGGTCCTCGTCCGAGAAGAAGGACCGAGCCCACCTACGGGTGTACTACACAAGCAAGGCGCTGCGAGGAGCCGAGCAACGCTACCCTGATCTCGAGAAGGTCGGTACCACCTCATCATGGCCGCACGACGATTGCGCCCGTATTTTCAATCACACAAAGTCGTCGTCCTCACCGACACACCGATTCGACAAGTTCTCGAGCGACCCGAGTCCTCGGGAAGGTTGGCCAAGTGGGCGTAGAGCTCGGAGAATTCGACATTGAGTTCAGGCCCCGTGTCGCTATCAAAGCCCAAGCCCTCGCGGATTTCATTTCCGAGGGCACTGCCCGAGCAGCTACGGGAGAAGAATCCGACGGAAGGTGGGAAGTTTTCGTCGACGGAGCCTCAAACTCCAGGGCAGCGGAGCAGGGGTGGTCATGCGCTCACCCGAAGGCGTCGACTTAAGGTACGCGGTTCGTTTCGGTTTCCAAGCATCTAACAACGTGGCAGATATGAAGCGGTGGTATCAGGGCTGAAGATGGCAAGAACTCTTGGCGCAAGAAGGTCCGTGTCCACAGCGATCCCAACTAGTCGTTAACCAGGTCTCGCAAGCGTTCGAGGCAAAAGAGGTAAAGCTCGCGTCATACAAGGCCGAGGTGTTAAGGCTCATGGCGGAATTCGACTCTGCGGAGCTTGTGAAGATACCAAGGTCCGAGAACGAGCAAGCTGACGAGCTTTCAAAAATCGCATCATCCGCACTGGAATCACCCACAACCTATTGATAGAAGAACTATTGGAGCCAACTATAGCACACAGAGATCTAATGAGTATCGAGGTAAGAACAATGGATGACCCCACTAATAAATTTCCTCAGGAGTAGGTTGCTACCGGAGGACAAGAACGAGGCGAAAAAACGAGGCGGCGGTCATCAAAGTTCTTCATCGTCGGCGATGACTTGTACCGAAAGGGGTTTAGCTATCCCAATCTCCTCTGCGTGGACCCTGTTCAAGCCGAGGAAATTATCAACGAAGTTCACGAAGGAACATGTGGTTCTCATGCGGGCCCCAGATCTTTAGTAAGAAGAGTGACCCGACAAGGATACTGGTGGCCGACGATGCTTAAAGACGCCGAGAAATACGTCAAAAGCTGCCGACAATGCCAGCTGTTCGGCAAGATCGACCGACAACCTCCATCGGAACTCACGAGCATAAATTCCCCATGGCCATTCGCACAATGGGGCATGGACATCCTCGGACCATTCCCACCTGCGACGGGTCAAAGGAGGTTCATCATCGTCGGAGTAGATTATTTCACAAAATGGGTCGAAGCTGAGCCCCTAGCGAAAATTACAGATACCAACGCCTGGGGTTTTGTGTGGAAAAATATCATCTGCAGGTTCGGTCTTCCACGAACAATCATCACCGACAATGGACGACAGTTCGACAACGCTAAATTTCGTCGGAATTGCGTCGCGCTCGGGATCGAACACAGATTCTCCTCGGTAGCCCATCCCCAGTCAAACGGAATGGCCGAGGTCACCAATCGGACGATCCTGGATGGACTAAAGAAGAGGATAGCAAACCACAAAGGAGCTTGGGCCGACCAACTCCTCCATGTGCTTTGGGCATACAGGACGACACCAAGGGAAGCCACTCGGGAATCACCCTTCGCGTTAGCTTTCGGGATGGAGGCAGTGTCGCCGGTAGAAATGTAGTGCTCGTCCTCGCAAAGAATCCTCGGATTTGACGAAGAAAGCAACAATCAGGCATTGCGTGCCGAACTTGACCTAATAGAAGAGAAGAGAGGAAATGCTTCTACAAGGATGGAGATATACCAAAAGAGGGTCAAGAAAAGCTTCGACAGAAAGGTCAAACCACGACGCTTCGGGGTTGGGAGCCTTGTCCTCAGGAAGCTCGCAATTTCGGACCCGAAGTCGGCTAGCGGGAAGTTATCGCCAAACTGGGAAGGGCCATACGAATCGCCGACGAACTCGGACAAGGAGCTTATGGCTCGAAGAGCTCGGGGGAGCAGTCATACCGAGAACGTGGAACGCGAGCATCTTCGACGTTACTTCCCGTAAGTACGAGGTCGCTTCGGCACTCTCCAAGTACGAGGTCGCTTCGCCGGCACTCTCTAAACCTAAGTACGAGGTCGCTTCGGCACTCTCTAACTCAAGTACGAGGTCGCTTCGGCACTCTCCAAGTACGAGGTCGCTTCGGCACTCTAAAACCTAAGTACGAGGTCGCTTCGGCACTCTCTAAATCCAAGTACGAGGTCGCTTAGGCACTCTTACCGACGAGGTCGCTTAGGCACTCTCCCTAACGAGGTCGCTTAGGACTCTTACCGACGAGGTCGCCTCGGCACTCCCTACCTACACCTAGTCGCTTTTGGCACACCCGTCGACAAGGTCGTTTGTGCGTTCGTAAACGATGAAATGAACAACAATCGTCGGCTAAAAACTAAGGTGTGTCCGAGAATATATTCTCACCAACAAGGAATACAGAGTACATAAACAAGGGCAGCTACGCCTCGTTCAAGACGACATCAGCTGCCTGATCAAGGGAGCGATCAATGGCCGTCTCCATGGCCTCGTCCACCACGGCGACGAACTCCTCGTCTCTGCCTCCGGCAACCTGGTCGCCGCCCTCGCCATCTCCAGCAAGAGTCGCACCCGACAAGTCGAGGTCGGGATACAACCCCTTAACCTTTGCGAGGCAGTCATTATATCCTCCTGGAAGAGGTCGGCGATCTCGTCCTGGAGTTCGTCGGAGTCGCGATACTCCTCTATCGCCTTGTCCTTTCCTCAGCAACGAGGCGAGAAGCTGTTCTTCGTTTCTTCGTGGGCGGCAATCTCGTCGTATTGCGCCTTCTTCACAGCTTCAAGCGCTTTTTGCGCCCCCCTCTCGGACGCGAGGGCCGCCTGGAGGTCGCCTTCCCTCTTCTTTGCCTCCTCCTCCAGGCGGAGACAGCGGGCCTTCTCGGCGGCTAAAAGCTCTCAGCCTCGGCGACGCGCTTGTCGCAAGCCAATCTCTTCACCTCGGCTCGGTGCACAAATGCATCAAACGCGGCTAGCTGGCTCAGCATACCATGGTAGTATTCATGCATAAGCCGACGTGCAGGGGGCAAGCGTCTCTGTCTGACCTCGGGCGGCAGAGCTTGTCGGCCCCACTCAACGGGTCCAAGGAGAAGCGAGTCTGGGACGGAACCGAGGCATCAGGCGCCGTAGACGACGACGCCGGAACTGGAGCTTCTTCGGCCCTCAGCCGACGGGATGGCTGCCGAGCTCTGACCAGGGCCGGAGCCGACGGAGGCACAGCTTCGGCTCGCGCTGGCGTTTTCGGGACGAGAAGCCACCTTCTTTTCCCTTAACTGAGCCCGGCTCTTGGCCTTCTCAACAAGCGACGGCCCCCTCCGCATCGGGGGTAAGGAGTCGGAGTCGCTCTTGTGGCCATGGCTGCAAGCACATATGTCCGTTAGATAGGGAAATCGGAGACAGAACAAGAGTACAACTACGGGGTTGGCAACCTTATGTGCCCTCGTCGATCAGCCGAAACAATTCCTTGGAGATATCGATCAGGTTGGGGGGCTCCACCTCCTTCAAACACTTGAGGTCGAAGAGCTCGGATGCAGTAAGCCTCGGCGATCCAAAACTTTGCTCCTGGACGTCGACGGCCGACCACTTGGTCGGGAACGACCAACCCGAGGGACTATAGACAAAAACAAAGTTCCTCTTCCAGCCGTGGAGCGAGGAAGGCAGTCTTCCAAGGATATGCCGACCATTCCCGCCGCAAAATAGAACCAGTCTCCGAACGGTTTATAGAAAAGGTAGAGAAAAAGGCGCGAGGTCAGAGGGACCCCTGCCGAATAGCACAAAGAAAGAAAGCCGACGATTACTCGCCAGGCGTTCGGTGCCAACTGAGAAGGAGCCACCCCAAGCTCCAAGAGAAGAAAAATAACAAAGGGGTGGAAGGGGAAACAGAGGCCTGCCCGAACCGCCTCGGTGTAAACCGAGAAACCCCCGTTCATGACATAGTGAGCCCTAAAATCCCTGTCAGCAAACACGACGGCGTCGGTAGGGAGAACAAACCTAGGATGCTTCCGCAGCCACTTAAGGTACCAGGGGAGGTCTCACACGGGCTTCGGCCACGTTGTTGGCTCGACGACGAGCACCGGAAGTATGGGGCGAAGGTTCTTTAGGAACATAGGTCCCGTGGACTAGTTCAAGGAGAAAGTATCGTCAACAGGCCCCAGACCTGGGTTTCTATGATTACCGACCCTACCCCAAGGTTTTCAGAAACGGAGTCGGGAGCGCAACCGAAGCAGGGGGGGGTCCCTAGATTTTGTGGCGACGACGAAGAGGAAGCCTCAGAAGAGGAGGAGGAGAAGAAGAAGAAAGGCTCATCGTTTACCTCGGAAGGAAGCAAGCGAGATCGTCGGGCAACCTCGTACGGGTGGGCACAATCTTCAGATTGTCGGCAGGCGTCGGGACAGCGAGGATCGTAAGGCTCGCACGCGAAGTGAAGAAAAACGTTTGTTTCGCATCGACCCTAGCTTTATAAGGCCTCGACGCCAATGCGATCGAAGGACCCAGAAAAACCTGCACATCCAGGATTCCGCCACGGTCGGAAGCCCGACAGCAGAAGGCGTTCACCCGGATCCACAGCGCACGCCCCGAAATCGAGCGGCGTCATCATGGCGCAGGGTTCAGAGTAAAGTACCTGACAAATCGTCACCGGCAGTACCATCATTATGACAAGACCACGGCTCTCATCATGACAGAGGCAGAGCGCCCCTGATCAAGCGGCGGAATACGACGGGCGGCGGCCGTACACCCGTACGAATTCCTGTGGGCAATAAATGGCTTCTCTCCAAGCCGAGAAACTCGTCTCGAAGGAGAACCCGGGGGGTAGTGATGCCGGTCGTTGGTCAACCGACGAGTCAGAAGTTCAATAATCAACCGACGAAGAAACCGACAGTTAGGTTGTCGGACGTCGTCGTCGTGGGCCAACCAATCACTGCCGAGAACCATTTTAGCCTAGTACTACATCCGGGCGCGCCTGGCTGGCGCCAGGTCACACTTGCCCAAGGTACAGACGAGCCCCGTAAATCATGACTCCCCAGTTGGCCCGTATCCGCTTTAGGCAGGCGGTGTCGAGGCGAGACTCTCCGTGCCCAGCTGGCGAGGGTTCCCTAAATAGGGCCATTGCCTTGCGGCAGCTGTCCACCCCATCCCTTCCATCCAAGGACCAAGCCATTATAAAAAGGCACGGGTGCCCACGGAAAGAACGGTACGCTTCATAGCAACAAGAAATCTCTCTCTCTCTCTCTTCTCTCTCTGCTCTCTCTCTCTCTATCTCTCTCTATCTCTCTCTCTCTCTCTCTCTCTCTCTCTCTCTCTCTCTCTCTCTCTTATTATCTATCTCTTCTCTCTCTCTCTCTCTAGTTATACTCTCACTAATGATCGTCGGAGTGTCCGACCGCGAGGAGTCTCGGTGGTTCTTGCAGGTCGGATTCTCTTCTCTGACGACAGCGCGGCGCGGCAATACCTCGAGGCCCACTCAGCTCGGCTCCGGCCGACGATCATTTGATGATTTTTCCAGAACAGAACCCACACTATTTATGTCACGACATAAATGGCTAAGCATTTCATCTAAAAAATAAGTATTTCTCTTACGAAAAAATACTTGTTTCACTTTTTCTTATAACACTTCTGTTGTACTTTTGGCCGGTCTCATTGGCCACTGTGATATGTTGTGCCCAACCATGTATTCATCTCAATTCACTTGCCAATTATGTGCCAACATGATGCTTTCTTTCTCTCTAGAAAGAAAAAAAAATGATGCGTTATCAGTGATCGATGATAATACAAGACAGTCAGTCTTCCCAAGGGTTAAGACAGGAGGTCATAGGATGCACAAACCATGTACTTACATGATAAAATATTGATGGACAATTTTAATGGTCCGTTTTTTTCAACTAAAAGTTCATGTTGTACAAGATTTTTAGAAGAAATTTTATATAATGATCAATTTGGTACCATTGAAAAGTTAATTCGTGAAAATATTTTACCTAAAACTATGAATTTTGGCATCCTTGAAAAGACTTCGTAAATCATTTTCTTGAATTTATCTTTCATATAGAATTTTCATGAGTGTGACTATAATCTTCATAATAATTCTTAGTGTCTGATGTTTAAAACTCGATGGCCGACGACAGACACTCGGTGTCCGATGTCTGACGTTCGACGCACAATGGCAAGCTACCGGCGCCTGATGTCTGGCATGCGGCACCGACGCCCGACGCCTGACATCCGGTAGCGCTCGACGCCCAGTAGCGCCCGTCGGCGTCCGGTGCCTGCCGCCCTACGGTCAACATCTGGAGCCCGACATCCGATGTCTATTCGTTCGACACCCAACTTTCGACGTCCGACACCCAGTTCTCTTGGCGCCCGGTTTCAGGCGATCAAGTGGTCGATATACGAAACATATTTTTATTTTAAAATTTTTATTTTTAATAAATATTTTACTGAAAAACAAGCATCAAAAATATTTTCAGGAAAAATATTTACGTGAGTACCAAATGAACAATTATGTTTTTTATTTTCCTGTAAAAATTAATTCTTGAAAAAAAAATCCCTATAAATTTAATTTACAAACAACCAAACGAACCCTAAGTAGAGTAGAAGCTACCTCCATGAACAATCTGAACAATTATTCTAGTCTACCAAGCAAATTAACTTTTAGAAATTTAAAACCCAACAAAACTACTATCCAATATTATGTAAGAAAATTTTGGAATAAGAGAAATCAGACAAAAAATTGAATTTAGAAAAAAGCCACTATGTACATATAGACAAAGGAATGAGCTTTTCAGTACTTGAACTTCAAATTGTAAGTACACTTGACTCCTTTGAAAGGTTTTAATAATAAAGCAAACACTTTGAGAGCTGGGTCAAAAGTTGTTTCTATCTAACCCTGAGGAATAGAATGCCCACTCTTGTTCCTCCAAAGGATCAGATTTAGGAAATCTACGTCTTAGTACTTGTATGGCTACACCCCTGGGGGGTCCTTTTCTAGTGCTGAGGACAGGTTTTGTAGTGATGACAATGGCTAGTCTGCACAAGTATGCCGGGCAGTTGTCAGTGAAGTGGATTCGTCCAGATGTTTGAGCTCATCAAAATGGAGTCCGACATGTAAATTTTCTACTGGCTTTTGGTGTCTGTCCACAAAGTAAAACAAGAAAAAATTAGATGATTACTACCATATGCCAAGGAATATTTGAACCATGCTGTTCATGTAATGGTCGGAATCTGTTGGAACCATGTGATCTCTTTGGGCCAACAAGGATATCCATAGGTGTCCAAAAAGCTGCTGATGCTGGTCGTTGAAGTTGCCGATTGGGTTGCTCTGTAAAGAAGCCAAGCCCGGATTGTGAATCTCGAGATCGACCCTCCAACATTCAAGTAACATCGAGTGAGAAAAGAGGAGTAGACCGAGAATTAGGTAGAAAGTGTGAAGATACGAGTGGTGAGAACTTTGTCGCCTTTATCTTATGTACCATGAACGGGTTTTATAGTAGTCTGGACGGGTCTTGCAGCATCAAACATTATTCAAGTAGATGGGATCTTCTATGCATTGTGACGGATTTAGATCGTAATAGATGGTGTTGATGACTCGCTTGAATACGTCCGATGGTCATTGTTGAAGAGTCATGGTTGCTAAAAAAATGTCCATCTTTCGGTCCTTCGTCATTAAGATGGTCGAAACCCATCCTAATACATAACTCCAGTCCAACCTATGGTGCCACGGATCAGCCATAGAATGATTTGAACCGGTTTCGGATGGTCGGGCCGAGAGTAACAAATCGGTCCGACCTAATAGCATCATCATCAGAACTGTTTGATTAAAAAGAGTGAAATACCTTGATTTATAAGAATTAAGAAATTACAAAAGATCTAATGTTATCTAACTTTGCAGTTCTCACAGATCTCCTACTTTCTTTCTGCTTGATGTAGAGATTTGGCAGGTAGAAGAATATGTCTTGGATTCAGGTTATGACTTACGAAAGAGGAAGAAACAACAACTGGGCTGCATCTACACAGTCTGAAACACTTAATAAAGGCCCAAAAGCTCGAAACGTATAGTGGGGCCTCGAGTGTTAGGAAGATGGGCTCCGTCCAGAAGACCTAGTAGAGTAGACCAATTGGTGTCGTCTGCTAGCATCCTAAATGTAACCAACTGAACATATAGTACTCAAGTTTACATTTTAAGCTATCTATCTATCTATTTATGTATATTGAGAGAATCTTGACTGTTAAATTAGAATTGAGTTCAATGCTGAAAGATGACACCAAATCTATGTGATGCGAAGAGTTCTCAGCAGGTCGGCTGAATCTTCGAGCTCAACCGACCTCCCAGAGTGCATAAGCCGACATCCCGTTCTGTCTTGGGTAGGACGGAGGTGTCGTCTAGGCCGACGAACTAGATCAGCTAGACCGACCCCATTACACATTTCGGGCCAACTTCTTCAGCTCGGCCGGTAACGGTTTACTCGGCTCAGAGAAAGTCGACCTAGAGCCAAACGTGTTCGCAGGATTTCTGGAGCATAGCTCGCATAACTCCTGATGCAGCAGCTGATAAAAACAACATCTGAGGATCATGTGCTCGGTAATTGCGGCCATTAAGGCCACGATCTTGATGATCTAGCATGTCAGATATAACCACGATCTGGCGACGATCACGGAGATCTCCTACAAGATTCGTGGGGCCATCCAACTGTTACGTGGGTATCCTAACTCTATAAAAGAGGCAGACACTCCACAGATATAGGTACGTTGTTCTACTCCATAGACTAGGTCATTCTGCTCGGCTAGCGACTGACAAGAGCGTCAGAATGTCTCCCTGCCGAGATCTCTCGGCGGGCTTTGCATGTGAGATCAAGAGCTCAGAACACGTGTCTCATGTTGGCTCGGCACGTCTCAGAAGGCTTCCTTCGGCTTGGTCGCCTCAGCGCATGCCCCGGCCAAGATCACCTCAACAGTTACCTCGGATCGGGCAGACCTATGTTGCACATACTGCAACACTATGCAAGCTAACATTCTACATATTCTTCATGCTTATCTTGTGATTATATTATGAGGTGAGTTGCAATGTGCAAGTGTAATAAGTGCAATGTGCAAGTGTAATAAGCCTTTCTCAAAAGTAAAAGACTGTTTAAGAACTTGAAGCCTGTTTGGGTCATGACAACCAATGGCTTCTTAGCACTCAGCCTAATCCCAGTTGATTTCTAAACCTTGGAAATATCCTGAAAGAAAATAGAGAAAATCAGAATGAGGATAAAATGCCCAATAAGATTTACCTCTTTAAGCAAAACTAAATTTAATAATCACATGAGATATCAATCACAGTAAGAAGAGAGAAAATTATGATAGTAAAAAAAAATCAATCAATAACAAGTTTTCTTTCAGAATTGAGAGTTTATGCTAGCAAAAACAAATAACTGTGTGATGCTCATGTACAAATGGATATAACTCAATAGACTGGCCAAAAGTAAATATTTTCCAAAAGTTTTTTATCAAATAATCATCGAATCATGTGTAATTGTTAATTGAGTAAAATAAATCTAACTTGTGATCGTGTCATACCAAACATCTGATCATTAAGTCTCTAGTTGGTAACTAAGAGTATTTGTATGCTCCTCCTAGGGACCATGATCAAGGCCCGATGCTTAGCAACACATGTATTCAAGAGGTCCAAGACCCCAACATATACTCTCCCGACAATTCATATATATTCATGTAAATGGTTAAAACTTCTAAAAAATAGTTTAGAGCTTTATAGAAGTAATTTAAAGAAATAATGAGCTAGACAATAGGAATTTTTTGATACTCTTCAATTGGCCAATTAGAGCTTCCATTCTCCAGTTGGCCAATGAAAACTTTCAAATGCTCTCCAATTAACTGATAAGAGTTTATACTCTCTAATTAGCCAAGTATTTCAAGGAATAATTTAGAGTTTATAGTAAGGAGTTTCGAGGAAAATCATAGTACAAGATTTGCAAGAGTAGATGTTCATAAAATGACAGGAATTAATTATTGATAATTTGAAGATCAATCAAGTTTTGACTAGAACTTCATAATTGGTCAACCAATGTTCATGTTTCAGTTGACCAAATAGTCTAGGCTTGTTCTTTAAGGTTACTGAAACATAGGTATTGATTAACTGATTAATCAGTCAAATAGACTTAATAAATTTCTGTAAGACAAACTTTGGTTGACCAAACAATTTGTTTCGACCGACCAAATAGTATGTCAGAACCTATGAACTATTGGGTTGTGTCAAGAAGTCATTCTTGAGTTATTCTAAACAACAAAAAATTATTCTAAAATAAGAATTCTACAGGAATAAACATAATGTAGTTAACATAGTTATCTTGTGTGACAATGAGGGCATAAAATCTTCAGACAGTGAAGTGAAGAGATGGGACAGTGAAGAGAAAAAATGGGTTTTTATAGAATGTCTTAGAGAAATCATTAACTACGAGATTTTCTCGTAGGAATTCAAGTACAAACTTCAATACACGTATGAGGTTAAGAATATAAGATACATTCCGAACTGAAATTGGAGTCCAATGAGACTCTCCTCTCAAGAACATGGTCTCAAGTTCAAATTATCAAGAAGAGAAGAAGAAAATGATAGTAGTCATGTGTATCAAGAAAAATAATTCTTCACTAAATGATATAAGTGATACAAGTAAAAGAACATGTTAATCATCATCATTTGACTTGCATAGAAATACCTATGTGTTACTGTTATAGTAACATAGCTCGGCTCCAGCTGAGGTGACCGTTGAGGCGCTTCTCGGCAGACGGAGCCGAGACGACCAAGCCGATGAATCCCTTTGAGGCGCGCTTGGCCGACGTGCGAAGCTGCTCCCGACCTCCCGACCTGACTTGCAAAGCCTGCCGAGTGGGCTCGGCGGGGAGACACTCCGATGCTCAAGTCAGTCGCTAGCCGAGCAGAATGGCGTAGCATGGGGGAGAACATCGTACCTTTGCATGTGGAGTGTCTACCCTTTATATAGTGTTAGGACACATACGTGTGAGCTGGATGAGCCGTCAATCTCGCTGGGAGTTACCGAGATTCCCGCCGGATTGGGTGTCGTTACTTCTGTTGAGTAGCGATGATCGTGGTTGCCACCTGTGGGCCTGATCGCTGAGATCGTGGCCTTAATGACCCTGACTTGCGGTTCCGTGATTCTCGGCCATTGCCTCATTCGCCTGTTGACCCTGTGTGGGCTGCGATGGGGCACATGAGAGGGCCGAGCTCCATGTCGGCGCGACCCGAGCTTCGATGACCCGAGGTACAAGAAGGTGAGTTCTCGCTTGTTGGATTTGCAAGACTGCCTGGGCCGAGCTGTAGACAGGACCACCTGGTCCGAGCCGTAGACGCCCGAGACGTACAGACCTGCTGACGTATAGCTAGGTGAGACCGTAGACTGGATGTCGGACAATGCCCTTTATGAGGTCGGCTGATCCGAGGCCCGAGATCCGAACTGGTTCTCATCCGAGGTGAGGTTCATGCCAATCAGCCACAGCTGCTGAATGTCGGACTTTCCTCAGATGTGGTCGGCTATACTCGGGGTTAGCCGACCTGCCTGGAAACCCCCGTAACACTGGCCCCCTAGGTTCAGGTCGGACCGTGATAGCGGGCCGAGGTGAAGCTATATCTCTGCCGAAAACGCGTTCTGCCACGTGGCCTAGCTGACACACGTGTCCCCGAGGGCGTCAGACGCCAGAGCCGCCGAACGTCGCTTCACCTGACAAGCCGTATGTCGTCGATTCGGAGACCGCACTGTTATCAACGCGCTGCCTCGTTTCCTGAGCGCCATCATAGCGCCCCTCGCCTCCCGCGCCGATCAGGATCCGAGGGGTCAGCCCTCAGCCCATCCGGTGATGACACGTGGAGTGATCTTAACCACCGACTCGAAAGTCGGTTACCTGCCATTGGATTCGATTGGCCCCCTGGCCCTATAAATACCAGGGTCTGCCGTCGAACGATCGCCCTTGTCCTTGCGCGCGAGCCTCCTTACAGACGATCTGCTGACGTGCTGACGATTGTCGTGCTGACGCCCGACGTCCGAGCTCCGATCTTTCCGATCTTTGCTTGCTTCCTTAAGAGGTAAGCGATGTCTTCAAGTTCTGCGTCTTCCTCCTCTGGTCCTCGTCTTCGAGAGGGATCGTTGTCTGGAGGTTCTCCTTCCGAGAACTCTTCCTCTTCAACAGGGGCTGTCTCCTCTGAGAGAACATCCCACTCTCCTCGGCCTGACGGCGAGCCGTCAGACCATTCGATGATTGCTTCATTGTTGATCATGGGACTTATGTTCCAAGGACCTTCGCTCATACCTCGGGCGCTCGCGGCCGGCCGACAACGTTGCCGACGCCCAATGCGAAATTACTGACGAGTCCTTGAATGGATGAGAACTCTCTGGTCTAGTATTTCCGGAGGCTACTCTATGTATAACTCGAGTCAGCTTCGCGCACATTATGTGGTGAAAGGTGGAGTTTGCATCTACGTCGAGGCCGTCCGAGCTGGCTTCCGCATCCCTTTGCATCCTTCATTACTCTCTACTCCTTAAGCTGGAGAGTTGCACCATCTCACTGGACCCCCAACCGTGGAGGTAGGTTGCGGCTTCCTGGCTGTTTGGCCCATGTTCGGTGGGCGGAAGCCTCGGCCAAGACCGTTTAACCACCCTGAGATACACTTGATCCGAAGGTCGCCTCCCGCGAAACGGGTCGAAGCCTCGCCAAGGGGATACCAAACCACAGTCCGTGTAAACACAAGGAAAACACCACACACTTTATATATATTTCACAGTTTCCTTAAGCCATATTTCCAAAAAGTGAAAAGAAGACAAGAGCCTGGGGCATACCCCGAGGTACAACTGAAGAAAAAAATAAACAAAAACTAACTGATGACCAAACTGTCCCCATAATAAATAATTCATTTATTTATATATTAATTTGATGATTAACAAAATAGTACTAATGGATTACTTGAGCCTTGAGAACAGGAAATAAAAGAAAAATGAAAGTTCAAGACAATCAGGTAAGTCTCATCTCTCATTCTGTCCAAGTCTTTGTATCGACTTCTTTGATAAGCAGAACGATTTCCTCTTTGACCGGAAAACTCAAAACAAATCGATATCGCAACGATTCCTTAAGACATCGCAACGATTTCTTTAGAACCCGTAACGACTTGACTGCCGTAACGATTTCTTTAGACCTCGTAACGATTTCTTTAGAACTCGCAACGACTCTCTAGCCGTAACGATTTCTTTAGACCTCGTAACGATTTCTTTAGAACTCGCAACGACTCTAGCGTAACGATTTCTTTAGACCTCGTAACGATTTCTTTAGAACTCGCAACGACTCTCTAGCCGTAACGATTTCTTTAGACCTCGTAACGATTTCTTTAGAACTCGCAACGACTCTCTAGCCGTAACGATTTCTTTAGAATCGTAACGACTTCTTTTGTTCTCATAACGATTGCTTTGTACAACGATTTGTAAGACTTTCATAACGATTTCTTTATATTCATAACGATTGATTGTGTAACGATTTCTTAGAGTTTCATAACGATTTCTTACATTCATAACTACTTGATAGTCATAACGATTTCTTTAGAGTTCATAACGATTTCTTTACAGTTCATAACTACTTGATAGTCATAACGATTTCTTTACAGTTCATAACGACTTGATAAGTGTTCATAACGACTTGCTATAATCATAACGATTTCTTATATTCATACGACTTGTACTTGTTGTAGTAACGATTTCTTTAGAGTTCATAACGATTTCTATACAGTTCATAATACTTGATAGTCATAACGATTGCTACAGTCATAACGACTGCTTAACTCATAACGATTTCATAAGTCATGAAAGCATCGGGATTATTATATCGAATTTCTTGCTGTATCAGTATAATGCTTTTTATAGCGTTGAAAAGTCAAAGTCATATCTTGTCTGTTGACTGCTACGCATTAAATGCTCTCTGATCGTATCTCCCATGCATGCAGACAATATCTTCCATTTCCATGCTACTCTGTCTACGTACTTTTTAGACAGAACGGAGCCTTATATATTGCAATATATGTTCCATCTGTAACTAACAATCGACGGCAGTCCTAGCTGTCCTCTATTTATTGTTGATATGCTTGCAGATATCTGACAAGACTCATCTGTACAACGTTAGATACAAGATACAAGATTCCAAAAATTTCTCTGGCGTGTACTAAAGGATAAAAGACTGAAGATCAGAAGCTTCCTTGGTGACCAGTAACGTACACCAGGATAAGAGACAACGGACACTTCAACGTTCAAATTGAATCAGAAGTATAAATAAAAGACTCAAGACGGAGAAATCACACAAGACAGGAGAACAAGACTTGCATTTTAAAAAGAAAGAATACCATCTCTTCGAGTCTTCAGAAGATTGAAAAGAAGAGCGAAGCTTCCACTCCAACCTTGTTCTTAGCTCTTAGCTCTCAGTGATCAAAAGGAGTTTATTTGTGAGAGCTTGTGTAGTCTTGGAGAGAAAACCTTGTTAAATCTTTCTCTCTCGGGCCTTGGTAGCTTCAGTTGTAGCTGGTCAAGCTAGAGTCTGAAGCCTGTCCCACACATTTCTTCTTTAGTTGTGTTCCCTTCTGGACGAAGGAAGACCTGGTGGTATCCAGGGTGGTTGTTTTCCCTTCAGGTTGAAGGAAGACCAGTTGAGGCTGGTGTAAGGATCCTTAAGGGGGATTGTACCCTTGGTAGTGAAATCCTGAGGTATTGCTCAGGGACTGGACGTAGGTCTCCTGTGGAGAGGAGTTCCGAACCAGGATAAAAATCCTTGTGTCTTGTGGATGTGTTTTGTGTGATTGTTGTCTTATTTGCTCTAACTCTAACCTTGTTATTAAGTTGTGCAATCCTTTCAGTAAACAGGTTTTAATCAGAGATAAAGTTTTAATAACCCATTCACCCCCCTCTGGGCTAGCTAGCTGGCAACAAGTGGTATCAGAGCCCGTCTCTTCGACAAAGAAGAAGATCCAACGATCTGAAGAGCAAAGATCTATGGCAGCCCAAAGCAACTTCGAAGGTCAGTCAGTCAACAGGCCTCCTTGTTCGATGGAGAAGACTACACCTACTGGAAGACTAGAATGGAATATTTCTACAAGGTCATGATTACACAATCTGGTCCATTGTAGAAGAAGGTGATCTTTTGGTCACAAACGCTAAGGCTCAGTGGACAGATGATGATAGGAAAAGAATATCCTTAAACTGCAAAGCCAAGAGCATATTATTGTGCCCTAAGCAAGAAAGAATTCAATAGAGTCTCAGCCTGCAAATCCGCAATGGAGATGTGGGAAAAGCTCAGAATTACCTATGAAGGGACAGACAAGGTAAAGGAAACGAGAATAGATATTCTAGTAGCTCATATGAAAGATTCCAGATGCAGTCAGGTGAATCAATAACTCAGATGTTCAGCAGATTCACAGACATTACAAATGGATAGCTGGATTGGGAAAGGTTTATGATGTACCAGACATGGTTAGAAAAGTCCTCAGATCTCTACCATCTTCATGGACTCCAAAGGTAACAGCCATTGAAGAAGCCAATGATTTAAAATTAATGTCATTGGAAAAGCTAATAGGATCTCTCATGGCTCACGAGATAAACATGGAGAGATTAGGAGAATCCTCCAGCAGAAGGAAACAATCAAATGCTCTCAAAGCAAGTGAAGACAATCAGAAGAATCTTTGGATAATAGTGAAAGTAGTAAAGACAATGATGATGAAGAAGCCATGCTGTCTCGAAGACTTCAAAGGATTCTAGCAAAGAAGAAGAAGTATCAGTCCGGAAGAAGATTTTTCAAGAAAACAAAGACTTCAGAAAACCAGAAGTAAAGGATCAGAAGAAAGGAGAAGTGATCTGTTATGAATGCAAGAAGCCGGACACATCAAGGCAGACTGTCCAACGCTAAGAAAATGATCACAAAAAGAGGGACAACTTCAGAAGATTCAAGAAGTATAAAAAGAAGGCAATGGCAGCTGCTTGGGAGAACAGCAGTGACTCAGACAGTGAGTCAAGCTCAAGCAGTGAAGGTGAAGAAGTCAACTTGGCTTTCATGGCCAACACCGAAGACAAGGTAACTTCTGACTCTTCCTTTGATTCATGCAATGATTCAGATTCTGATAATTTAGAAAGTGCTTTTAATGAACTTTATGAAAAATATAAAGAAGTATGTAAATTACTTAAAATTAGTAAGAAAAATATAATCTGTTTAGAAAATACAAACTCAGACCTAAAAACAGAAAATGAAGAACTTGAAAAAAACAAATAAATGAACATAAGAAGGAGTGAATTATTATGTGAAGATTTAAAAGAGAAGAATAAGAAAATAAATCATCTAGAAAAACAAGAAGACTTGAGTGAACTTAAAACAGAAATAGAAAAATTAAATAAAGAAAATGAACATTTAACAAGCACCATAAACAAGTTCACAAATAACAAACCTCTTCTAATGATGAGTGGAGCTAAAAGATCAACCAAGAAGAAACATGGTTTTGGTTATACTCCCTCGGAAAATGAAGAAACAAAAGTCTTTCCCAACATTTATCCAACTCCTGAATTATATCCGAAAAGGATAAAAGAACATAAAAAATTTAAATATACTCCAGTGAAAGAATAACTAGAATAACCTGCTGTACCCATTGTAACAAACTAGGACATAACAAAGCAACATGTCCCACTAAGAACAAAAAAATGGATAATAAAAGGAAAAATAAATGGTACTAACCTCTCAGGACCCAAAAGAACTTGGGTACCTAAAACTTAGTGTTTAATTTTCAGGGAAATCAAAAGCATCCAAATGGTATTTGGATAGTGGATGCTCAAGGCACATGTCAGGGAACCAGAAGTTTTGTTAATCTCCAAGATGAAGAAGGAACAGTCACATATGGAGATAATGGAAAAGGCACAGTAATAGGAAGTGGATCCGTAAACATCAAAGGAAGATCAGTAATTGAAGATGTAATGCTGGTCAAAGGGTTAAAGCATAATCTCATCAGCATCAGCCAGTTGTGTGACAAAGGCCATCAGATTCAGTTCCAAGAATCAAAGTGCAGTATATTAAAGGATGGAGCAGTCATTTTTGAAGCTTATAGAGAAAGAAATCTGTATGTACTCTATCTAGAAGAACTCAAGGATCAAGACGTGTGTTTGGCAGCTAACAAAGATCAATCAACAGAGTTGTGGCACAGAAGATTGGGCCACTGCAGCTTGGACGGTTTGAATAAGCTCAGAAAAAGAAAGCTAGTTGAAGGATTGCCAAAGGTCAATTCTAGCTTGGACAGCATTTGCAAACCTTGTGCAAGAGGAAAGCACACCAAGAGCTCTTTCAAGTCAAAGACTGTAGTAACCACCTCAAAGCCATTAGAACTACTTCATATGGATTATTCGGGCCAATGAGGACTACCAGTCTAGGAGGAAAGAATTTGGATTTGTAATAGTTGATGATTATTCAAGATTTACTTGGGTATCCTTTCTAGAGCACAAAGATGACACATTTGACAATTTTGTCAGCTTCAGCAAGAAAGTTCAGAAAGATCAGAAGTTCACAATTGTCTCTATCCGATCAGATCATGGTGGTGAGTTTCAGAATGAAAAGTTTGCAAAGTTCTGTGATGATCAAGGAATTGAGCACAACTTCTCAGCCCCAAGGACACCTCAACAGAATGGAATTGCTGAGAGGAAAACAGAACTCTTTTGGATATGGCAAGAACCATGTTATCAGAATATGATTTGCCAAGATACTTCTGGGCCGAAGCTATCAACACTGCATGTTATATCATAATAGAGTGATGATCAGGCCGATTCTGAGAAGATGCTTATGAACTCTACAAAGGAAAGAAGCCAAAGATCAGCCTTCAGAATATTTGGATGTCCTTGCTTCATCCACAACAATGGAAAAAATGGACATTGGTAAGTTGGATGCCAAATCAGATGAAGCATCTTTATGGGGTACTCTTCTAAACCCAAAGGTTATAGAGTTTTCAATAAACGTTCCTTATTAATTGAACAATCTGTACATGTTATTTTGATGAATCTAACCCTTCCTTGAAAAAGGAAGAAATTAGTGACATTGATGATGCAGATGACTTGTCTGAAAAATTAAAGAATACCTCAATTAAGGACAAGGAAGATCCCCCTCTGGAAGAACTGCAGCAAACTGAAATTCAACATGAAAATCTTCCAAAAGAATGGAGACATCAGAAAGATCACCCTCCTGAAAACATTATTGGTGATCCATCTGTAGGGGTAAGAACAAGAGGTAATGTAATTCCTTGTGATTATTTAGCCTTTGTTTCTCAAATAGAGCCTAAGACAGTCAATGAAGCTTTATCTGATGAATCTTGGATATTAGCCATGCAAGATGAACTAAATCAGTTCAAGAGAAACCAAGTATGGTCACTTGTTCCTAGACCATCCAATCATTCAGTTATTGGCACCAAGTGGGTGTTCAGAAATAAACTGGATGAGTCTGGAATAATCTTAAGGAACAAGGCCAGACTGGTAGCTCAAGGCTACTCCCAAGAGGAAGGCATAGATTTCGATGAAACCTATGCACCTGTAGCTAGACTTGAGGCTATTAGGATTTACTTGCTTATGCATCTGCATTTGATTTAAAACTATTTCAAATGGATGTCAAATCAGCCTTTTAAATGGTTTTATCAAGGAGGAAGTTTATGTTGAACAACCTCCAGGTTTTGATGATCTCGAATTCCAATCATGTATTTAAACTACATAAGGCTTTATATGGTTTAAAGCAAGCACCTAGAGCCTGGTATGAAAGGCTCAGTACTTTATTAGATCATGGTTTCACTAGAGGTAGGTAAAGTAGATAGTACATTATTAAAAGTCTAAGGATAAACATATACTTCTTGTGCAAATATATGTAGATGATATTATTTTGGATCTACTGATGAATCTCTTTGCAAGTAGTATTTGAAAAGCTTATGCAGGGAGAATTCGAAATGAGCTTGATGGGGGAGCTAAGCTACTTCCTTGGATTGCAAATTAAGCAAGGGAGGATGGCACTCATATCTGTCAAGCCAAGTACACCAAAGAGCTGTTAAAGAAATTGGATTTGAAGATGCAAAGCCATTATCAACCCCAATGAGCGCATCAACCAGAATGGACAGTGACCAAAAAGGTAAAAAGGTAGATCAAAAGAATTATCGAGGTATGATAGGATCATTACTTTACTTAACTGCAAGTAGACCAGATATTTTGTTTAGTGTGTGCATGTGTGCTAGATATCAGGCAGACCTAGAGAGTCTCATTTAATTTCAGTAAAAAGAATATTTAGATATCTGGCTAGAACTCATGATTTAGGTCTCTGGTATCCTAGATCTTGTGAAATAGAATTAGTAGGATATTCAGATGCTGATTATGCTGGATGCAAAGTAGATAGAAAAAGCACCAGCGGTTGTTGTCAGTTTCTTGCAGGATGTTTAATATCATGGTCATCCAAGAAACAAAATTCAGTAGCTTATCAACAGCTGAGGCAGAATATGTTGCTGCTGGAAGTTTTGTACACAACTTCTTTGGATAAAGCAACAACTTGAGGATTTCGGAATTCACATCAAATCAATTCCACTATTGTGTGATAATACAAGTGCCATCAACCTCACCAAAAATCCAGTTCAGCACTCAAGGACTAAGCACATTGAGGTAAGATATCATTTATTCGAGACCACGTAGCTAGTGGTAATTTAGAAATTTCTTTTATAGATACAAATGGTCAATTAGCAGACATTTCACAAAAGCCCTACTGAGAGAGAGATTTACATCTCTTAGAAGGGAATTAGGGATGTGCAATGTGTGAAAAGATCTCTGTAATTTTATTGGCATAAAAATTTTTCAGATAGAAATGAAATTTTCCCTCTTTAACAATGAGCAAAATTCAGTTTGTCTACATTCCTTGACCGCTATCGTATTAAAAGTTGTTGACCCGTCAAACAATTTTGTCGTTTTCTGGCTTTACCGCCTTTGGCGCCACTTTTCGATAAAATAATAATAATTTATTCAAATCGTTCTGAGAACGACTTGTCTTCTACCTTAACCTTTATCCTCTATCCGTTCACCCAAAGCCGATGCCCTAACGATTTTGGGATCGACTCTCTGCAACTTTCGAAGCTTTCTCCTCTTCCCGCGAAGAATCCCTTCGAGAGCTTCCACCTCTTCCATCATTCCCTTCACCAGAATCTCCTTCCTCTAACCCATGGCCGCTCGATGATCTCCGGAAGCGTAGGGGGCTACAGTGCTGAGTATTTGTCCCCAAAGGAGCAAGAGAGGTTTACGTTTGTGAAGACGAAGATTTGCGGAAATAAGGCAGTGGATGTCAGAATCTTGAGAAGAGTGGCATGTCCAGTTTAGTCGAAGCCTTGAGAAGAATGCAGTGGATGGATGTTGTTACTCTCACCGAGGTATGCTACCGGACCTTGTGAAAGCCTTTTCATTTGTTTGAAGTCAGAGGCAGATGGGTCCCTTGTCTCCACAGTAAAGGGCACCCAGATCAAGATAGATTATGATCTATTGCATGAGTTGTTTGGAGTGAAGACATCAGGCTTTAGTGGTGTGGACTCAGTAAATGATGAAGCTAAGGGTCTTGGCATTATTGGTCCAGGGTTTAAGCTGAAGGATGGAAAATTGGATATAAATCAGATGTCAGCTTTCAATCGGTTGCTCCACTTTATTGTCTGCCAAATCATAATTCCTCGGAGTGCTACCTTTTTCATGCACTAGGGCAGACTCAGACTTGATGTTCTGGGTAATCCAGAACAAGGAGATAAATCTGGCCGCAGTTATGATTGAGAGAATGAAATTTGCCAGTACTCAAATCTGGGAAACAAAGAGCAAGCTAAATGTTTCCTTGCCTTATGCTCATCTACTCACCAGGATTTTCAAGCATTCGGAGTAGATGTGTCTGGAGCTGTAGTAGAGAAGATGGGCCAGTCTATAAGGTCCAGAAATTTGAAGAAGAGTGGTTTTTCAGTGCAAGATGGAATTTGGTCAAAGTCCTCTGTCTGAAGGCTGAAGGAGAAGCAATTATTGGGGATATCCCAGAAGTTCAAGAAGAGAGCAGCAGCAGAAGAAGCAGCAGCAGAGCAGAGAAAAAGAAGAAGCAGCAGCAGGAAGAAGCAGCAGCAGCAGCAGAAAAAGAAGCAGCAGCAGAGAGCAAGCAGCTGGCAGCAGTTGTTCAAGCAGCAACAGTACCAGTTGTGTCCAGCCAGGCAGAAGTTTCAGTCTCACCTGTTGTGGAGATTATCTCTCATTCTCCAGAAGTTCAGATGGAAGAAGGTGCAGCTGGTGTGGCAGACTCTTTGCCCACCACCTTAGTCGCCTCAATCTTAAGAGAAGTATTGGATTCCATTCCCTCCACCTTAGCTACTTCTAAAGAAGGTGGATGTGTGAAGAAGAAATTATGGCACCAGGCCATACAGAAATTCAGTCTGAAACAATTGCTAATGTTGAGATACAAGCAGGTACTCAACAAGATGTGGTCATGGAAGAAGCTCCTAGCCAAGGGGAGCAAAGTCTCTTGAACCTGAAGTGGCAGAAGGCCACTTGGAGAGAAAGTGGTTTGGAAGAAGCTCCTGCTCAGGGGGAGCAAGAAAGTGTTGAACTCCCGCTCCTAGTCAGGGGGAGCAAGTAGGCATTGAGGAAATTCCACCTCCTGCCAGTGTTCCTGTTAGTGAAGGCCCAGGTGCAAGCAATATCAATCTTGAGGAGCCTGTCATTCAGCAAGGGAAGCAAAAGAGAGTGGCTCACAAAAGGCCAAGAAAGAGTCACAGAAAAGTCAATCTGAAGCCTATTATGGCATTGCTGAAAGCTCAAGGAGAAGTCTTGTCATCCGTTCAGACAAGTGTTCAGGGCATATTTCTAATCAAGCTTCAACCTCCTCTGACCTATCCTCAATTCGAAATGCAATGAGGTGGTTCAATAAAGAGATGTCTGATATGAAGAATTTGCTGGGCTAATCTTTCAAGGTCTAGTGGTGTCCCTCATGCACCACTAGTGGAGCAGTCCAGCAGAAGTCTCTCGGCCACCAGGGCCACCAGTTCAAGCTTCAGGGTCATCAGGACCCTCTTCAGTTGTCAGAGCAGTCAAAGGGAAAGAGCCCATGTCAGCTACTTCGGCCCCTGACACTTCAAATCTTGCAACTCCAGTTTTATCCTCACTACCTCTCCTTCTACAGCCCCTCCTGCACCACCAACCATTAAAACATCATGTGCCTCGCACTCAACCATCTCCTCTCACTACATCTCAACCCTCTTCTCTCCTACTCCCTCTCACACCTCAGGTCCATCATCATTTTCACCCTCATCACCTCTCACTCAACCCACTCAAGTTCACCCTCTTCTCCTTCAATCCCAAACCTTTTCTATCCTCCTACTCCTCCTCCTCTGTACCTTTATTCCAGAAAATCCTCCTCTACTTGGTGTCTTTGACACAAACTTGCCGGATGACTTTGAGAGAAATACCCTTTCCACCATTCTCTTCACTGCCACTCATATCCACAGGACTGATCTCAGTCCTGCCAAGAAAAAGAGGAAACAATCATCCTCTGTTCCATCTCCTCCTCCTTATTTCCTCCTCTTTGGTACTCTTTACCCTTGAACCTCACAAAAGATTCTTTATAAGGAATATCTTCAAAAGTGCATCCTCTCCACATTATGGTATTCCCTTCCTCAACCTTCTGAGCACCTAAATATTGTTCTTCCTCTTACCCAGTTATCCCACTTTCATAAATCCAAAATCTTTGAGGGGACTGAGTTCAAGACTGAAGATCAGTGGGCAAATGTCAAGGGCAACAAAGCTCAATACAACAAGTTCTTGACTGCCAGGGCCGAATCCATTACACATGGAGCTCATTCTCTCACTCTCTCTGAGTGGTTCTTTCTCAAGCATAAGAATTTGTGGGGTCCTTTCATCTTGAAAGAGATCCGCATTGCCAAAAGCTTCCAGCAGTACAGTGACTTCTGCTTCCTGAACAAACTGCCAGAAGTCCAGTTCTCTCAATTCCATTCAGCTATAGTAATGTTAAGATCCGAACGTCCAGTGAATATTCCCCTAACAGTGAATTTTGCTGATATCCGGGTTGACTCTCTAGTCCTTTTGCCAAAGCTGCATTCCCTAGTATTTGATTCAGATGCAGGATCCCATGCATTTGACATGTTTGCCAAGCAGATGGGTAGAATGTCAGCCAAGCAGAGCAGACTGCCCTCCTTCCTGCGGTTATCTTCAGAGAATACCACTCTGGCCGCATCTCCTCTCAGGTTTTGGCTCCACTCATTTCTGAGTGTGAAAGGCTTACTCCCTCCGTGTGGGCAATCATCTACAAGGAAACCCACCTTCAGTTAGAGGCCATCAACAGTTCCTTGGTTCATCAAAATAAGCCCTCTCTCTCTGAAGCCTTCATGGATCTCAACTCCATAAATCCTATTCAAGAGATTTATGTTCAGTGGGCAGCTAGATATACAGCTTTCTTCGCTCTGAAGCAGGATCTGATAGATCAGAAGATCTTCTATCCAATCTCTTTGGATAGATTTCTCCATCGTGCC
This sequence comes from Colocasia esculenta, assembly GCA_014218235.1. Lineage (NCBI taxonomy): Eukaryota > Viridiplantae > Streptophyta > Magnoliopsida > Alismatales > Araceae > Colocasia > Colocasia esculenta. The sequence goes on along the minus strand of JACBKR010001729.1, from coordinate 3,606 downwards.
AGCTTCGGAAAAAAAAAGCACTTACTTCAGATTCATTCTGAACCCAGATCAGTATGCAGAATTCTTGGATCAGCAAGGGCTTTGTACATTCAAAGGGCCACCAATCCATGGGTCCTAACTTCTCTGTTGCTTCTGGGGTTTTCCAACAGACGTTTGAAGACCTTGAGATCAAGGCATGGGCTGTCATCTCACAGCATGCCTCCTTGTTATCTCCCTTGTACTACCTTTTCATACTTAATACAATGATATCTCTCTTCTTTGTCTCACAGCCATCTTTTTGCTTATGACAAAATGGGGGAGAAAACTAAAGTCAATCTGAAAAAACATGAATGTTTAATTTTTTTTGTATGATGTTTAGTATATTTTGTCATCATCAAAAAGGGGGGAGATTGATGACCAAACTGTCCCCATAATAAATAATTCATTTATTGTATATTAATTTGATGATTAACAAAATAGTACTAATGGATTACTTGAGCCTTGAGAACAGGAAATAAAAGAAAAATGAAAGTTCAAGACAATCAGGTAAGTCTCATCTCTCATTCTGTCCAAGTCTTTGTATCGACTTCTTTGATAAGCAGAACGATTTCCTCTTTGACCGGAAAACTCAAAACAAATCGATATCGCAACGATTCTTAAGACATCGCAACGATTTCTTTAGAACCGTAACGACTTGACTGCCGTAACGATTTCTTTAGACCTCGTAACGATTTCTTAGAACTCGCAACGACTCTCTAGCCGTAACGATTTCTTTAGACCTCGTAACGATTTCTTTAGAACTCGCAACGACTCTCTAGCCGTAACGATTTCTTTAGACCTCGTAACGATTTCTTAGAACTCGCAACGACTCTCTAGCCGTAACGATTTCTTAGACCTCGTAACGATTTCTTTAGAACTCGCAGCGACTCTCTAGCCGTAACGATTTCTTTAGAACTCGTAACGACTTCTTTGATTCTCATAACGATTTGCTTGTGTGCAACGATTTTTAAGATTTTCATAACGATTTCTTATCATTATAACGACTTGATGCTGTAACGATTTCTTAGAGTTCATAACGATTTCTTTACAGTTCATAACTACTTGATAGTCATAACGATTCCTTAGAGTCATAACGATTTCTTTACAGTTCATAACTACTTGAGTCATAACGATTTCTTTACAGTTCATAACGACTTGATAAGTGTTCATAACGACTTGCTATAATTCATAACGATTTCTTTATCATTCATAAGGACTTGATTGCTGTAATGATTTCTTTAGAGTTCATAACGATTTCTTACAGTTCATAACTACTTGATAGTCATAACGATTTCTTTACAGTTCATAACGATTGATAAGTGTTCATAACGACTTGCTATAACTCATAACGATTTCATAAGTCATGAAAGCATCGGGATTATTTATATCGAATTTCTTGCTGTATCAGTATAATGCTTTTTAATAGCGGTTGAAAAGTCAAAGTCATATCTTGTCTGTTGACTGCTACGCATTAAATGCTCTCTGATCGTAGCTCCCATGCATGCAGACAATATCTTCCATTTCCATGCTACTCTGTCTACGTACTTTTTAGACAGAACGGAGCCTTGCTATATATTGCAATATATGTTCCATCTGTAACTAACAATCGACGGCAGTCCTAGCTGTCCTCTATTTATTGTTGATATGCTGCAGATATCTGACAAGACTCATCTGTACAACGTAGATACAAGATACAAGATTCCAAAACATTTCTCTGGCGTGTACTAAAGGATAAAAGACTGAAGATCAGAAGCTTCCTTGGTGACCAGTCTAACGTACACAAGGATAAGAGACAACGGACACTTCAACGTTCAAATTTGAATCAGAAGTATAAATAAAAGACTCAAGACGGAGAAGATCACACAAGACAGAGATAACAGACTTGCATTTTGAAAAGAAAGAATACCTCTTCGAGTCTTCAGAAGATTGAAAAGAAGAGCGAAGCTTCCACTCCAACCTTGTCTTAGCTCTTAGCTCTCAGTGATCAAAAGGAGTTTCTATTGTGAGAGCTTGTGTAGTCCTTGGAGAGAAAACCTTGTTAAATCTCTTCTCTCTCGGGCCTTGGTAGCTTCAGTTGTAGTGGTCAAGCTAGAGTCTGAAGCCTGTTCCCACACATTTTTTCTTTAGTTGTGTTCCTTCTGGACGAAGGAAGACCTGGTGGTATCCAGGGTGGTGTTTCCCTTCAGGTTGAAGGAAGACAGTTGAGGCCTGGTGTAAGGATCTTAATGGGGATTGTACCTGATAGTGAAATCCTGAGGTATTGCTCAGGGACTGGACGTAGGTCTCCTGTGGAGAGGAGTTCGAACCAGGATAAAAATCCTTGTGTCTTGTGGATGTGTTTTGTGTGATTGTTGTCTTATTTGTTCTAACTCTAACCTTGTTATTAAGTTGTGAAATCCTTTCAGTAAACAGGTTTTAATCAGAGATCAAAGTTTTAATAACCCATTCACCCCCCTCTGGGCTAGCTAGCTGGGCAACACTAATACACTACACTACACTATGGAGCTGAGGCTGCTATACACAGCGGAGGTACAGACCCTGCACCGCTACAGCGCGGCTTGAACTGGACGAGGTCGAGAAACCCTCTCGCTCACTGTGGGGGTAGGGGTGAGCCTCGCTAGTCACTGGCTCAGTAGGGAACTCCCCCAACACCGAGCAAACCAAAACGACAGGTACGAAAGCAGTAAACCTAGTTACCAACAATATATAAAACAGCTAAGCAGGATATTGAAAGCTTTGGAAAAGTAACCACCGTCTGCCGACACGAAAAAACAACTGTAATAATTAAACGGCAAACCAGTACATGTGTACAAGCTAAAGTAGGGACAGCCAACACGAGCCATGTGAACTGGTTCGCGACACCAGAAACTGACTCGGACAAGCTAACACAGGTTACCTCTCAGTCTCGAGCCACAAAGGAAAGGTCCAGCTGCCGCTCCACGTGAAAAGGTCAAGCAACTGTGGAGACCAACTAAACACCACCACCTGCGGACCACACGGTCACAGGCCCATGCCTGACCCCTCTAGAGATCCTGGCCCGGAACTCTCTAAAGTGAGGCACTGGAAAAGGACTAGCTGGGGTCCAGTACGTACTGGTGTCCGTACCCCCAAAACGACGGCGCGTACAAGTGACTAAAAACAAACACAAATGTCACTGTCCTACTGTCGTCTTTCCCTCAGGCGGACGTACAACTCAAGCACAAGAGTGAGGGTGTCCAGGTCAGACGACACAGACCTCGACGGTACAACACAAGTACCGGGGGACAAAGCCCCGAGTAACAGCCTGGCTCACAAAGAACCTGGGCACCCAAACTGGAGAGGTAACCACGGTAGCGTCGTACTACTCGCCACGTACACAAAACACGTGCGTGACACACACAAAACCACGTGAAACCTCACGTTAACCTCAAGTAACAACAGTTCACTACACGTGAACCTAACTGAACTTGCGTGAACAACACGCAACCTCGAAAGTGAGTAAACTAACTGCAGTACACGTATGGCTAAACACACAGAGAAATCACACATGTCACTCAGTGCACCACAGTGAGAAACGCACCATGCATTACTCGATAATACCATAAACAA